>OY829507.1:16275288-16332928 GCA_963691665.1 Clepsis dumicolana | reverse complement strand
AAATAAAAAGGGTAGTTTGGAATTCATTTCTTAAAAAAGGGTAGTTTAGGACTTACATAAAAGGGTAGTTTGGAATTTATAAAATATTAGTGGGTACGTTGGTTTTGTCATTAACTAAGTTGAGTACATGGTTTACATATGTCAGTAGTGGAAGTGGTGGCATGTTGAGCGGTTGTTGTTGTGCTTCGTAAATGGCCTCGTGGAGAGTGCCGAAACGCGTCAGCGTTTAGTATAGTGGTGGTGGTGATAGTTGGGTCTGTGTGGCATGTGTTGATTCGTGTAGCAGTGGAGGTGGAGGTGTTGCATGGAAACATACATTTGCCGCACAGATATAACTATTTGTCATTAGTGGTCGCGGGTGAGCAAAGTAATTGTTTTTTAGTTCATAAATATGGACCTCCGCAAAGTAACGCCTGATTCAATAAATTATATTATTTGTACTATTGGACTTTCTACAGGCAACATTGAAGGACAACACGCTAAGAAACATAAGCAACTACTTGCTCTGTCGGTACAGCAAGGGCTAGATTGTGATACCTTGGACAATAAATGTAGTGGTGGGGGAAATCTCGTCAATATTATGAAGTAAGCATAAATTTATGACGACTAATTAGCTTACTGGTTAGAGAACCTGACTATGAAGTTGAAGGTACCAAGTTCGATCCCGTCGGGGCAGACATTTTTATGGTAAAAACGAATGTTTGTTCTCGAGTCTTAGATTTATCCATATGCATTTTGTTTATCCGTTCCAATGTACAAGCTTTGCTTAGTTTGAGCCTCATACGTACATACATATATATAACTCGGCGACTAGGGACCGGGACGAGACATCGCACACACCAGCGGACCTGGTTTGCTAGCTAGCTGTGTCAGGATGAAATGGGTTTTACACGTAGTAGAGCTTGGTCATGAGCTTTACTCATCCTCAAGGTCGATTGAGGTGGTAGAAATAACTGCAGACACATCATGTTTCACTTCTAAGCCAGTCTTTATTTGATTAAGGCCTACATCAATGACTCTACCGCACGGTTCGGAAATAACCTCTATTGAGAAGATACCGGCAAGAAACTCAATGAGGTATAATCTTTTCAATAATAACACCATACGAGGTCTAAATTAGTTACAATTGATATCACAGTTAACTCGTTACTATTAACGCGAAATGCAAGTACCATATTGGAAACGTTGGAGAGTTCTGTGCTTGCGCCCATTCACGTGATCTATTGCCAAGATATCATTTAAGACTCAAAATAAGACTCTGTACTTGGGGCACAGGCACTTAGTTCATTAAATCACTATAAAATTCTCATTAAAACTCAAAGCACCAAGCCGATGCAAACGGATTACATTACCAACTTGTGATCAGTCCGACCCCCCGATCAAGAATGCCCTTTTCTTTTTAAAGTTACTAAATGTCATTTCGACCTTATACAAACTACCCACAAATGAACCAAGCACAGACCACTCCTAAGCAGTATTTATTTGACAGCTGTCACCGCTTGACGTTTCGTTAAAATCATAGCAAATGAAGGTAATTTATAACTTTAGACTATGATCAACACCGACTAGTGTATCGATTCTCCGACATATATATCACGCCTCATTCCCACGGGGGTAGCAGAAACTATGGCTTGGCACTTACACACCTGTTTAGCCTCCTCCACATTCATACATCTCTTCATACACGCTCTCCGATTGCGAGTACTACGCATCTGACCTTCGTCGTAAGTCCTCCTAGAGCGACCTCTACCGGTGCCACCATTCACATACGCATAATATTGTTATTATGTATCTGTCTGTACCTTCCTTATCTCATCATTATAGCACCGGAAACACACATAACATTGCAGATATCGAGTTTTAATGAAAATATTTTTTAGGTTGTGTTATCTACCTAAACAAAACACAGGACAGGTTGGTAAGAACTTTTCTTACTTTTCAGTGAACTGGCCAAACAAGGAGGAATTGAGCTCGAAAAAGATTATCCTTATGAAGCAAAGGATGACGTTTGCCGTACTGATTCAAGTAAAATTGCAGTCAAAGTCACAGGTGGATTCGAAATAAACACACCAAATGAGGAAGATCTGAAAGGAGCCGTGGCAAAGTATGGACCGCTGTCCGTAGGTAAGGAACTCAATAAAATGCTAATCTAGACTCAATTTATGAAAGAAACAATAAAATTAGTGACTCTGAGCTGTGGATCTAGCAAGCGCATTTTTGAAAATGTTTCAAAAATGCGATTTTGTTTTAATTTTCAAAAAGAGAATTGACAACAAAATTCTATTCTCGAGAAATGCGATCTGTATAGAAGATCAGCCGAGGCCGGGCAGTCATCCGGACACACGAAAGTATGTTTGATCAAGCTAAAATTTATAATAAGGTTCCGAACCAAGTAAGAAATATAGAGGACATAACAAATTTCAAAACCAAACTGTTTAAATTTTTAGTGAACAAAGCATATTATACTGTCAATGAATTTCTGTCAGAATGCAATTAATGGTAACTGCACACCCCCGTCGTGACAGACCATTATTGGCAAAATGCTGTATGCCCTGTGGCCCAACATTTTGATCTAAAAATAACATTTATGATCTGTGCCTATGTACAATTTTATCCGCGTTGAACATATAAACTATTTGTATTTATATTTAAAACTGTGACGTATCGCTTGCTCTTCGCGATCAATCGGTCAATTAGGTACCTTATCGAATCTGCTTCATAAAACGGTTGAGAAATGCGACCTGTAGAGGAAAACAGCTGGACAGACAAAAAGCATTTTAACAGAAACTGAAACGGAGACGCCTCGCTCTAAAAACGAATAATACTCGTGAATCGCCAATATCACCATCCTTCTAGTGCCTACCTCTACCAAGTTTCGAACTATTCCGAACTGGAATCTCAAACGCCATAGTCATTGTGGCTAACCATTAAGCTATCGGTTTGGTTAATTTTAGTGTTTGCATTTCGATAAGGTATCGTTAACCATAATTCCAGGCATTAATTTTATTTACTATAATCTTTTTCTAGTCATGAATGCGGACGCGCTCCATGCAGACTATCATGGCGGAGTGATTACACCAACTGATTGCAATCCAAATAATTTGAACCATGGCGTTCTCGTCGTCGGTTACGGAACAGGTATGTACACAATAGTAAACATTTTGTACTCTAACATGAAACTACCGTGAGACTCCGTCATAGTGAAACATTGTCCACGTTAGTAAAGGCAACAAAATCATAACCTCAATCATGTATACGCCTATGTTTTATTTGGATTGCAATAATTATGCATCGTCAGCAAAAACACTTGCATCAAAAATATAAGTTTTTGCAAAAAAAACTAATTCTGAATCTCTTTTACAGAAGAAAAGGACGGCAAACCTTACTGGATCGTCAGGAACTCCTGGGGTGCTAGTTGGGGGGATAAGGGTTTCTTCTTCTTAGAGAGAGGAAAGGGATACTGCGGTTTCGGTTCCGTCGACACCGCATGCGCGAAGGTCGCATAAACATCACTTCAGAGACGATGCGTGATGTGGGCGACGCCGGCCACCACTAACGGCCTGAGGTGATCGTGCTTCGGAAGTACTTTCCTATACCGCCAAGAGACCTTGCAAAATTTCTCTTACTGACGTCAGGTATCACTCTTGTAGACGCAGTTTCCTCCAGTCCGTTCTTCCTACTAGGAGTTCTTCTACCTTCTATCTGTATCGAAACGAAAGCTATCTTCTATTTAATTTGACCCAAATACTCTGTCCTCGGACTTTCCCTCCCTTCTTTTCTTTTATAACTTTGTGTATCATAATAACATCATCGTGTTCTATCAAATGGCCTACCATTTTCAATGGAATGGGAAATGTCCCAGTCTCCAACATGTTCAGAATATACTAAGAATCTTCTAGACGTCACGTCAATCGTAACAGAAAATGATGATGTTAATGTTAGTTAATAATATAAATACCAGATTTTCTTTGATTCATGTACTTACAAATTTAATATTATGCACTACTAAGTATATTTTATTTTATTTGTTCTAAATATGTCAGTTTTTTTCATAACTATTTGTAATATATTCAAATTGTGTATAACTTTTTGTGTTATTTTTACAATACTCATTTATTTGCTACCCTCTCCAAATGGCTTTGAAATATTACTTCCGCGGAGTTTGCTCACTTAATTTAGCTTGCTCGAATATCATTCCCAAAGCAATTAGAACGAATCGGTGTCATAAAGAGCTGTTTCAAAATGGTAGGTATGTACTGCCACTGAGAATCAAACAGGCATTACTTTTCGTTAGTGTAATTAGCCTTTAACTTGTCTTCATTTCTTTATTTTTTTGTACAATAAAGTGTACCTACCTAATTTACTTGCTTAATTGTAAGTGTATAATTCATATATTTATAAAAGGCGCAAAAAGCCACGCTTATTAAACCTTCTCAAAAATCTGGTCAGTAGTATTTGTATAGAATTAAATAGTGATGTTGTATGAAAATCTTTTACTACCCCGTTTTGGCTTTCTTTAAAAATGTTAATGAGGTTGTCCATCAAAAAATTTTATTTATAAAAAAAAATACGTATAATAAATTAATAAGGTACAGGCCACTGACGCTTATTAAAGCAAGTAACTAGCATAATACGAACCAATATGACTGGCAACTTTAATACCTAGATGGTAGGGCAAAAGATACTGAACAATATTTAACCATTACAAACAATAAGAACTACGCCGTTGGTATTTTGCTTGATATGACTAAAGCATACTACAGAGTGCGCCATGACATAGGTACTCCTAAATAAATTATTTATTTCGGGGATTCATGGAAACGTATATAAACATTATCTGCATAGGTACTATGCTTATGCGTACGCCTGGCTCTGATACGGGGTAATTTTGTGGGGTGCCAGCACAGATGCTCAAGACGTATTCGTGTTGCAGAAGAAGTGTCTGCTCATTCTCACTAATATACGGCGCACACAAACATGCAGACCACACATTACAGAAAAACAATTACTCAAACTCCCTTCCATTTACGTTCCGGAAGTATGTACATTGTACATTCGTGAGAGAGAATTATGCACATTTTCCACAAAATTAAAGATGCCCCTTATACAGAAGAGTAATAAATTACCTGCCATGAAAACAGACTCAGTTTGCCAAAATCCGATTAAGTTATGTACAGAAATAGACCATACGTTAGATTTAATTAAATTTTTAATTAATAAAATTACTGTAAAATTTCAGAAGATATAAAAGCTGAGGAAAAGCACCATTTGTTCAAAGTTAAGTTAAAAAACCTAGTTATCAAAATGGTATTTTATTATATTATTACTATACTATACACGAATTATTTAATGATAGATACTTGACATAAAATGATTGTTTTGAGATTAAATTGACAATATACTTACCTAATGTTAAAATATTTTAAGTTTAAGGTTAATTATGATATTGCCATGCCCGACCTGGGCCCATATGAAACCAAATGTACCTACTTAGTTAGTAAGACCTGTACAATACTATGGTTACAATAAACGACTCAACTAAACTAACCCTATAGATCTGTTTGCAATAATCTAAACAAATCTGCTTCTGGTGATTTTCGAGTGGGTAGCCACTTTGCGCAGCGTCTGCGTCTCGCTATACAGCGAGGCAATGCGGCCAGTGTTCTGGGTTCTTTACCAGAGGGTATCCTTTTTGGGCGGAGGGTTAGGTTAGGGTATGCAGGTTTTAGGTATCAGTATGACGTTTTTGTTTAGGTCTGTGTTGAGTGTGTTGTACGGATATTATTTTTTAATTTAATTAAGTGTGTACGTAAATTAACATAGAAATGAGGGACTTATGTAACTAACGAAATGGTTTAATTAATACAAAAATAAATAAATATGGTTTAGTCATCGCCATTAATCATCTTTAAATTTACAATCTTTTATAACCTCTAAAAATATTCCGCCTCTGAGGTGATGATGGAAGGTACAACTCCTTAACGGTAAGGAGTTGGAGGATATTTTTTTAAGCGTTCGTAATTTAAAATTGTGAACTAAAAAACCTTTTAACAAAAATTAAGACCGTCTTCAAAAACACTTAAAATAATCCTCTGAAGAAATCGGTTTTATGGCATACCACAAATATGAAGTCGGAGCTTCATTCATAAAATTATGTATTCCGCTCTCACCGCACTGACTTCATATTTGTGGTAGGCCATGAGACTGATGGCTTTATAGGATTATTTTATGTGTCTTTGAATTTTATGTGTTTTAGTGTCTTAAAACATTTAATTTTGTTAATCTTCGGTGTACCTATGGCTCCACATAATTTTATCTAAACAAAGCAGAATGATAAGCATTTATCACGTAACTGCCGTAAGATTAATCATTGTGAAATAAGTCGCGAGCTTACCCCGACTTGTTTCGAACTAACATGTCGGCAGGCGCTGCCGAAGCTACGCTTATTTCACCACAAATGATTACTTAAATCAATATCATAAGATAAGATAAGAGATAAGAAAGATTTATTTGTGAAACATGAGTAAATTTACATAATGGTCATAGGTTTTACAATAATGTCCGTCATGTTTCCTTTCGGCGTACAAATTCAACTTAACAGTAATACCTAATATAATAGAATAATAATTTAATTAAATAATCATGTTGTACAAATCCATTAATAATTACATAAATTTAAATAATTTCACTAAACACTTAAAACTTTTGTCATTTAAAAAATCATTAATATTATAGTAACATTTTGCCAGCAGATAATTTCATCATCCTTTTCTTAAACATGTCAATAGTACAATTCCTAATTTTAATTGTATCTTATTGCAGATTTTAGGCGTTAGACCAAATATACTTTTCTTTAGTAGGGCAGTATTGGTGATTTGGCTTATTATCCTATCATTATGACGTGGTCTGAGATAGCTACACAATACACTATGACGCTGAAATCGGTCAGGGTTATTTTTAGCAAAACAGCTACTTCATAGATATAAATTGAAGGAAATGTCAGCAACTCATATTGTATAAAATATGGTCTACTACAATCTAGGGTTTTGAGGCCAAACATCGCTTTAATACATCTTTTTTGAAATATTAATACATGTTCTCTATCTGTGCAATTTCCCCAAAAAATTACTCCATGTCTAAGAATAGACCCTACTAGCGCGTGGTATGCTGACAAAACTAAATAGACAGGTAATGGATGTGGAAATCACATTCACTACCTGTCTTAGCTTATAAAGTGCAAATGCTGATTTTGCCAATTTTGAGCAAATAACTTTCAAATTATTTTTCCAGTTAAGACTTTTATCAATACGTACTCCCAAAAAGTCGACTGTTTGCGCATCATCCAGTACACATCCTTGATACTCGATGCTTGTTTGCGGTGCAGTCTTACGTTGGCTAAAATTCATTGACTTAGTTTTTGTGAGCTTAACTTTAAGGTTGTTTCTTTTTAGCCAGGAAATAATCAAATTTACAGAAGTTTTTGTGAGGTTAACTTTAAGGTTGTTTCTTTTTAGCCAGGAAATAATCAAATTTACAGAATAATTAATGTCAATTTCGTATGCAATTCTATCTTTACATTCTATTACTACTGTACAGTCATCTGCAAACAAAGTCATTGGATGTTCTACGGCGCTTGGTAAGTCATTAATATAAATAATAAAACAAAGCGGACCCAGTACAGATACTTGCGGTACTCCATACTTAACAATTCGACTCTCAGAGAGGAATGAAGTCTCTTTTCGTGTTTTTGAATTAAGCCTAGTTATCTCTACGCATTGGTGTCTATTACTTAAATAAGATTCCATCAATTGAAGAACATTACCTCTTACTCCATAAGCATTAAGCTTCACTAAGAGGAGTTTATGGTCCACAAAGTCAAACGCTTGGGTCATGTCCATGTATATACTACATACTGGATTTCTTTTATCCATGTTTGCCATTACAACATTAAGAAGATCAAATATTGCCATAGTTGTTGATCTGTTTTTACGAAATTGTTGCTGTTCTCTCATCAGTAAACATTTACTTTCAAAATATGTGTACAATTCCTTGTGAATAAACTTTTCAAATATTTTTGCAAATACTGACGAGATTGCAACAGGTCTATGAGATTCCATTTTTTCCTTGTTACCTTTTTTAAACACTGGTTTTACAATGCCAATCTTCAGCAAATCAGGAAAAACACCCTCACTGATACTGCTATTAACCAGATAACTTAAGTGTGGTGACAAATAATCCGCGACATATTTAAAAACTTTCGTTGATACTCCATCATAAACTACACATTTCTTCTTTTTTAACTTTTTTACAATTTTATATATGTCCATAGGAGTACTTGGTGACATAAACATAGATGTTGATCGAGGAGTTATGGGACATTTGTACAGCTCACCGTTATTTGTTAGTTGGGACGCCTTATCGATATAATATTCGTTAAAGGCATTTGCTATAGCTTTTGGATCAGATATAACAAAGTTATTTAATTTAATTTTTTGAATATGATCCTTAGAACAGTTTGCCTTTGTCCTGTTTATTACTTGCCAGGCCGTTTTTGTTTTATTTTTGGCAGAAAGGAGGAAAAAGATACCAAACTCACCAAGTTCGCAATAAATGTTTTATTTTATTTTATTGTTGACTTCTACATAACCCACTTATCACAAGTTTAAGCTATGCAAAAACCATTAACATGTTGCACTAAATAACTTACTATAAGATTTTTTTACATAGTTTTGATTATGTACATAATCTTTATGGTTTTTCAAATACCACTTTTAATAGTCGGAACGTTTTAATTTCGTATAAAAGTAGCCGCGATATCGTACACCATATTATCATAGTTCAATAGTTCATGAAACATTCATCAACTATGTTTTGTGTGATTCCGCTGTTCCTGCTCGTCAGCAATGCCCTGGCATTGCCGGCGCTAGACAAACCGTACTACGACTTGGATGACGCAAAACACCATTTCTTGAATTTCATCAAGAAATACGAAAAACAATATGAAACCCCAGAAGAAGCCAAAACACGCTTCGAAATATTCAAAGAGCATTTGGTGAATATAAATAAACTTAACAAGATTCATGAAACAATTTACGATATTAATGAATTCTCTGATATATCTTATGAAGAATTTAAAAACAGTCGTTTGGGCCTAATACATTCTAATGAACTGTCAAATGAAACTGTGAAGGTTAAGGTACAGAAAAAATGGATAGAAGAAGCTCCGGACAGTTTAGATTACAGGACCCAGGGCTTGGTAGGCCCCGCAAGGGATCAACAACGGTGTGGATCCTGCTACGCTTTTGCAGGCGTAGGTAAGGAAACCTTTGAGCTTCTATTTTTACAACGATGCGATGACAATAATACAGTCAAGGTCATCAATATGTATACACCATAAAACCTCAACGACATGTTTGCAGACCTTATTACTGCGCGGTAAGATTGATGTACCTGTACACATTTTTCTGCAGCTTTGCGCGGAGCCATATATAATGCTATGCCCATGACTGTACTGTAACTATTCTGATTTTTCCCTTGAAAAGATCAACAGACAACAAACTCAGACAAGAAACACAAGAAAAACTCAGAATTGTTGTATTATATCAACAACTAGATGTTCGTTTCTTTTTTAATAAACTGTCGCTGTTAGCCAAAGATTTTAGATCTCTTCACCGATAACTGGATAGCATTATCTGGTTATATTGTTTAAAAAAGTTCGTTGGCTTTTCTATATTTTTTTTTGCAAAAGGCGTTTTATTTTCAACTAGCGAACAAGTTCTTGTTTTTCCTAGTTTCCTCTTTATAAACTAAAAAAATATATACTCACCCGTGCGTAACCACACGTGTATGAAATACAATTCTAGCATAGACGTAGCTATTTTACACGTATATTTGCAGGTGAGCAAATTTAATGCCTCATTCTACCAGTAAAATTGTCTGTCTTTGTTTTGAAACGTGTCCTGAGGTTGAGAAAACAATTGTAAAAATTATTATGTGAATATCGGTTAAAAGTTGTTAGTACCTACTTAATAACATTTTTGAGATTTCTTGTAATGTACATTATATTATATTATCTAGTAGTTTATTTATACTATTGGACTTTCTACAGGCAACATTGAAGGACAACACGCTAAGAAACATAAGCAACTACTTGTTCTGTCGGTGCAGCAAGGGCTAGATTGTGATACCTTGGACAATAAATGCGAAGGTGGATCAAATCTCGTCAATATTATGAAGTAAGCATATTTTTATAGCGACCGGATAACTCAATAGTTAGAGAACCTGGCTACGAAGTTTAAGATTACGAGTTCGATCCCCAGTCGGGGCAGACATTTGTATGATGAAAACAAATGTTTGTTCTCGAGTCTTGGATTTATCTATATGCATTTTGTTTATCCGTTCCAAAATACAAGTTTTGCTCAGTTTGAGACTCAAACATACATGCATATAATATCACGCCTCTTTCCCATGTGAGTAGACAGAAACCATGGCTTGCCACTTGCTACGATACTTACACTTCTCTTTAGCCTCCTCCACATTCATACATCTCTTCATACACGCTCGCCGATTGCAAGTACTACGCATCTGACCTTCGTCGTAAGTCCTCCTAGAGCGACCTCTACCGGTGCCACCATTCACATACGCATAATATTGTTATTATGTATCTGTCTGTACCTTCCTTATCTCATAATTATAGCACCGGAAAAATACATAACTTTGCAGATATCGAGTTTTAATGAAAATATTTTTTAGGTTGTGTTATCTACCTAAACAAAACACATGACATAGGTTGGTAAGTACTTTTCTTACTTTTCAGTGAACTGGCCAAACAAGGAGGGATTGAGCTCGAAAAAAATTATCCTTATGAAGCAAAGGATGACGTTTGCCGTACTGATTCAAGTAAAATTGCAGTCAAAGTCACAGGTGGATTCGAAATAGACACACCGAATGAGGAGGATCTGAAAGGAGCCGTGGCAAAGTATGGACCGCTGTCTGTAGGTAAGGAATTCAATTAAATGCTAATCTAGACTCGATTTATGAAAGAAACAATAAAAATACTGACTCTGTGATCTGTGGATCTAGCAAGCGCATTTTTGAAAATATTTCAAAAATACGTTTTTTTTTTAATTTTCAATAACAGTTCTATTGGACAAAAAAAATCTATACCTACTCGAGAAATGTGATCTCTATAGAAGAACAGCCGGGCCGGACAGTCATCCGGACACACGATAGTATTTTTAAAAAGCTGAAATGACGACGTTTCGCTTGCGCGTCGTGTTCGCTCGGTCAATTAGGTACCTTATCGAACCTGCTTGATAAAACGGTTGAGAAATGCGACCCGTAGAGGAAGTTTTGGCAGAAACTGAAACGGAGAATAATACCCCTGAATCGCCAATATCGCCATCCTTATAGTGCATACCTCTACCAGGTGTCGAACTATTTCGAACTGGAATCTCAAGCGCAATAGTCATTGTGGCCAACCATTAAGCTGTCTGTAAGGTTAATTTTAGTGTTTGCATTTCGAAAAGGTATCGTTAACCATAATTCCAGGCATTAATTTTATTTACTATAATCTTTTTTTAGTCATGAATGCGGACGCGCTCCATGCAGACTATCATGGCGGAGTGATTACACCAACTGATTGCGATCCAAATAATTTGGACCATGGCGTTCTCGTCGTCGGTTACGGAACAGGTACGAGGGCGGGATGATAAGTAACTAGCCTAATATAAAAATACTTAGGTTGGCGTCATAAAATTCATTTTATTTTTCAACATACTCTCCATGTACCTCTAAGCACTTGTTCCATCTTCGTTCTAAAGCTGCAATACCCTCCAAAAAATGACTTCTTTCAAGACCGGCAAAATGCTCTTCTACGGCGGCAATAACTTCATCATTTGTGGCAAACTTCTGTCCACCCAAAAAAATTTTTTGCTCGGAGAAAAGGTGGAAAGGGTGGGGGTAAGGTGGTCTGATGGTACTAGATTAGGCTAATAAAGACAGGCGAATCATAGTTCAATTCGTTGATTTTTGCCATAGCCTTAACACACGTGTGAACCCTTGCGTTGTCTTGATAGAAGATTTTTTTTTTCCGCTAAACCTGGTCGTTTTTGCTGAATACATTGATAAAGCTTATCTTAAAGATTAGCGTAGTATTCTCCATTAATAGGTTGACCTTTGGGAAGGTAATCTATAAACAAAATTCCATTTGCATCCCAGAAGACAGAAGCCATCACTTTTCCAGCCGACTTTACAGCCATAGCTTTTTTAGGAGCCGAACACCCAGATTCAGTCCACTGTTTTGTTTTGATTGAATTTTTGATTCTGGCGTGTAATGGTGAACTCATGTTTCATCTTTTGTCAAAATCAACGTATAAAAACTGCTTTATTTCTCTGGAAACGATCCAAGCATGCCTTCGAGTTTTGCAACCAAATTCTATTTTGATCGTGCGTAAGCAAACGCGGCACCCAACGGGCGGGTAACTTTTTCATATTTAATTCGTCACTTAAGATATGATGTACCCAATCTTTCGAAATACCTGTAATGTCAGCTATTTCAGATAGCTTCAATCGTCGATCAGTTAAAACTATATCATGTACTTTGGACACCATTTCCGGAGTCGTGACGATTTTTGGACGTCCGGGGCGGGCTTCATCTTGGACACTTGTACGGCCGCGTTTAAACTCAGCCACCCAGTTTTTTACTGTGGCGTAAGAAAGAGCACATTCACCTAAAACATTCTTTAACTCTTCATAAATATCAAGCCCCTTCATATCCTTCATATAAAGAAACTTAATCACCGCTCTTTGTTCAATTTTATCCATATTGAAAAACAACAGACACAATGTATTTTCAAATGCCAAAAAATCAATAAAATATTCAAGCCACCAAATTAAAATTTAGAACAGAGATAGCCAGAGTCCTATTTTTAAAAATGAAAAAGTTCTTCAATATACAATGACAATGCAAAGAAAAATCCGTTAAGCACGCGTTAAGCGTGGTACGGATTACCGAGGTTGCTGGTTCAAGTCCAGCTGCTTAACGGATTTTTCTTTGCATTGTCATTGTATATTGAATTTCATTCTATGAATGTTTCATAAAAATAAAAACAAAAATAATCAATAAAACGATTATTTTCATTGATTCAGAAAATAGTTCCATCTCTTGCCACTAATGCGTAACTGTTGAAGTTCCGTAGTGGGTGAGCCGCTTGATTAAGCTACTCATAGATGGCGCTGAGGAGAGATCTTCCAAATAAAAATATGACACAAGGCATTGAAAAATTCGTTAGGTACACCAACGTTAAGTATAGCTTAATTGGTGGAGCGTGGTACGGATTACCGAGGTTGCTGGTTCAAGTCCAGCTGCTTAACGGATTTTTCTTTGCATTGTCATTGTATATTGAATTTCATTCTATGAATGTTTCATAAAAATAAAAACAAAAATAATCAATGAAACGATTATTTTCATTGATTCAGAAAATAGTTCCATCTCTTGCCACTAATGCGTAACTGTAGAAGTTCCGTAGTGGGTGAGCCGCTTGATTAAGCTACTCATAGATGGCGCTGAGGAGAGATCTTCCAAATAAAAATATGACACAAGGCATTGAAAAATTCGTTAGGTACACCAACGTTAAGTATAGCTTAATTGGTGGAGCGTGGTACGGATTACCGAGGTTGCTGGTTCAAGTCCAGCTGCTTAACGGATTTTTCTTTGCATTGTCATTGTATATTGAATTTCATTCTATGAATGTTTCATAAAAATAAAAACAAAAATAATCAATAAAACGATTATTTTCATTGATTCAGAAAATAGTTCCATCTCTTGCCACTAATGCGTAACTGTAGAAGTTCCGTAGTGGGTGAGCCGCTTGATTAAGCTACTCATAGATGGCGCTGAGGAGAGATCTTCCAAATAAAAATATGACACAAGGCATTGAAAAATTCGTTAGGTACACCAACGTTAAGTATAGCTTAATTGGTGGAGCGTGGTACGGATTACCGAGGTTGCTGGTTCAAGTCCAGCTGCTTAACGGATTTTTCTTTGCATTGTCATTGTATATTGAATTTCATTCTATGAATGTTTCATAAAAATAAAAACAAAAATAATCAATAAAACGATTATTTTCATTGATTCAGAAAATAGTTCCATCTCTTGCCACTAATGCGTAACTGTAGAAGTTCCGTAGTGGGTGAGCCGCTTAATTAAGCTACTCATAGATGGCGCTGAGGAGAGATCTTCCAAATAAAAATTTGACACAAGGCATTGAAAAATTCGTTAGGTACACCAACGTTAAGTATAGCTTAATTGGTGGAGCGTGGTACGGATTACCGAGGTTGCTGGTTCAAGTCCAGCTGCTTAACGGATTTTTCTTTGCATTGTCATTGTATATTGAATTTCATTCTATGAATGTTTCATAAAAATAAAAACAAAAATAATCAATGAAACGATTATTTTCATTGATTCAGAAAATAGTTCCATCTCTTGCCACTAATGCGTAACTGTAGAAGTTCCGTAGTGGGTGAGCCGCTTGATTAAGCTACTCATAGATGGCGCTGAGGAGAGATCTTCCAAATAAAAATATGACACAAGGCATTGAAAAATTCGTTAGGTACACCAACGTTAAGTATAGCTTAATTGGTGGAGCGTGGTACGGATTACCGAGGTTGCTGGTTCAAGTCCAGCTGCTTAACGGATTTTTCTTTGCATTGTCATTGTATATTGAATTTCATTCTATGAATGTTTCATAAAAATAAAAACAAAAATAATCAATAAAACGATTATTTTCATTGATTCAGAAAATAGTTCCATCTCTTGCCACTAATGCGTAACTGTAGAAGTTCCGTAGTGGGTGAGCCGCTTGATTAAGCTACTCATAGATGGCGCTGAGGAGAGATCTTCCAAATAAAAATATGACACAAGGCATTGAAAAATTCGTTAGGTACACCAACGTTAAGTATAGCTTAATTGGTGGAGCGTGGTACGGATTACCGAGGTTGCTGGTTCAAGTCCAGCTGCTTAACGGATTTTTCTTTGCATTGTCATTGTATATTGAATTTCATTCTATGAATGTTTCATAAAAATAAAAACAAAAATAATCAATAAAACGATTATGTTCATTGAAAAAGTTCTTTTTTTAATTAAAACTTTTTAAATACCTAAGGCTAGTTACTTATCATCCCGCCCTCGTATGTACACAATGGTAAACATTTTGTACTCTAACATGAAATTACCGTGAGACTCCGTCATAGTGAAACATTTTCCACGTTAGTAAAGGTAACAAAATGGAAACCTCAATCATGTCTATGCTTTTGTTTTATTTGGATTCTTATTGTGATCTGTGATAAGCATTGTGCTTAAACATCGGTTTGATGAATTTGCAGAAATTTTGAGATTCCATCTAAAGCATTTTTCAGAATTTTAGTTATACTTTTCTTTCTGTGACAAGCTTTTATCTTACCTTCAAAGTTTGTAAAAAAGTTGTCTGCCTCAAATCTTGCATGTGAATTTTAAATCGGGTAGGTACATGTATGGAGTTCCGACGACAATGCAATAATTATGCATTGTCAGCAAAAACACCTACATCAAAAATACAGGTTTTTGCAAAAAGACTGATTTTGAATCTCTTTTACAGAAGAAAAGGACGGCAAACCTTACTGGATCGTCAGGAACTCCTGGGGTGCTAGTTGGGGGGATAAGGGTTTCTTCTTCTTAGAGAGAGGAAAGGGATACTGCGGTTTCGGTTCCGTCGACACCGCATGCGCGAAGATCGCATAAACATCACTTCAGAGACGATGCGTGATGTGGGCGATGCCGGCCACCACTTACGACCTGAGGTGATCGTGCTTCGAAAGTAATTTCCTATACCGCCGAGAGATCTTGCAAAATTCCTCTTACCGACGTTAGGTATCACTCTTGCAGATGCAGTTCTCTCCAGTCCGTTCTTCCTAATACGAGTTCTTTTACCTTCCATCTGTATTGCAACGAAAGCTATCTTCTATTTAATTTGATCCAAGTACCCTGTCCTCGAGCTTCCCCTTCCCTTCTTTTCTTCTATAATTTTTGAGTATCAAATCATCGTGTTCTATCAGATGGCCCACCATTTTCCATCTCCTAGTCTCCACCATGTTTAGAATATACTTAGAATCTTCTAGACGTCACGTCAATCGTAACGGAAAACGAAGTTAATGGAATAATATGGATACCAGATTTTCTTTGATTCATGTACTTACAAATTTAATACTATGCACTACTATGTTTATTTTATTTTATTTGTTTTAAACATGTAAGTATTCTCAGAAATTATCTGTAATATATTCAAATTGTGTCAAACTTTTCGTGTTTTTTTTGGAATACTCATTTATTTGCTAACCTCCCCAAACAGCTTTAAAATGTAACTTCCGCGAAGTTTGCTCACTTAATTTAGCTTGCTCAAATATTAAAGTAACTTTTCTTTAGTGTTATAATCGTCCGAGGATAACTCTGCATAAGATATTAAGTGG
Organism: Clepsis dumicolana; assembly: GCA_963691665.1. Classification (NCBI taxonomy): domain Eukaryota; kingdom Metazoa; phylum Arthropoda; class Insecta; order Lepidoptera; family Tortricidae; genus Clepsis; species Clepsis dumicolana. The sequence goes on along the minus strand of OY829507.1, from coordinate 16,316,425 downwards.
CAGCCCAGAAAAATCACGCTGTGATAATACTTTTTTCATGTTACTCAGACATTTCTTTTATTAAAAATAATAATGATAGTAGCATTCAAAAGTTGCTGTCTTATTTTTAAATATTGTGGCTCTGTCTATTGGAGGACAATTTTGCCAGTGCTTAGTAAGTTTTGCCGTTGTACAATAACAAAATCTAGAAAATGAAATATGAGAAGTATTTTAATTGTAATTTATTGAATCAGGCGTTACTTTGCGGAGGTCCATATTTATGAACTGAAAAACAATTACTTTGCTCACCCGCGACCACTAATGACAAATAGTTATATCTGTGCGGCAAATGTATGTTTCCATGCAACACCTCCGCCTCCACTGCTACACGAATCAACACAAGGAATCAATTTTAAGGGTGGATGGTGAATGAACGATGACCTGTTTAATGTTTAATCTAATCAAAAGTTCAAAACGTGTTATTTGACTATAAATCAGTGTTGCCATAAACAAACTTTAGATTACTACTGTTGTCAGTTCGTTGCAGAGTTATCGTGGGACGACTATAGCCTTTAACTTGTCTTTATTTTAATTTTAGTAAAGTAAAGTGTATCTACCTAATTTACTTGCTTAAAGTTTCTAATTCATATATTTATAAAAGGCACAAAAAGCTACGTTTTTTAAACATTCTCAAAAATCTGGTCAGTAATATTTTTATAGAATTAAATAGCGATTTTGTATGAAAATCTTTTATTACCGCGTTTTGGCTTTCTTTAAAAATGTTAATGACTTGTCAATCAAAATATTTAATTTATCAAAAAAATACATATAATAAAAAAAAGTACAGGGTACTGACGCTTATTAAAGCAGGTAACTAGCATAAATCGTTCCAATGTGACTGGCAACTTTCAAAGCTAGATGGTAGAGCAAAAGATACAGAATAATATTTAAACATTATAAGCAATAAGAACTACGCCGTTGGTATTTTGCTTGATATGACTAAAGCACTGACAGTGTGCCATGACATAGATACTCCTAAATAAATTATTTATTTCTGAGATTCATGGAAAAGTATATAAATAAACGGTTTAAGTCATACCTTGAAAACCCTAGATAATATGTACAAATAGATTGTTATAATGAAAACACGATAGCGATACAAAACACAGACTCTGAAATTTGTTATGCTAAGGGTTCAATACCGTTTTAGGGTAGCGTTATGGGCTGCGTATTTTTTTTAGTTTATATTAACGACTTGGAAAGTACGATGGCTACATCGTGCATAATGTTCGCTGATTATTGTGTCTTCGATGTTTAATAGTACCAATAGCGACGACTGTAAGTAATAATTCAGCACAAAGCACTCTTGTAACAATAGATAGTTGGCTAACGGATCACAATTTAGAAACATTTAAAAAAAAACTAATTCAATTTCGACGGTACCAGAAAAATGCTCTGAATCTTAGTTTAAAATCAATAAATGGACAAACAAAAGTCAATAAGAGATGCAGCATTAATTTGATTCTATTAGGCAAAAAACAAAAACAAAATTAACAAGATTTATTTTAGCACTTTTCTATAAGCTGACACCAACTACGATACGGCATTCTCTGCATACTATGCTTATGCGTACGCCTGGCTCCTTTAATGGGTAATTTTGTGTTGGGCCACCTCAGATACTCAATACGTATTCGTGTTGCAGAAGAAGTGTCTGCTCATTCTCACTAATATACGGCAAACACAAACATGCAGACCACACTTTACAGAAAAAGGATTAGGTATTCAAACTCCCTCCCATTTACATTCTGAAAGTATTTACATTTGTGAGAGAGAATTATGTACATTTTCCACAAAATTGAAGATGCTCCTTATACAGAATAACCCGCCATGAAAACAGACTAAGTTGGCCAAATCCAATTTAGTAATGTGCAGAAAAAGACCATTATGTTGGATTTATAAAAAAATACAATAAAATTTCAGAAGATATAAAAGCTGAGGAAAAGCACCATTTATTCAAAGTTAAGTTAAAAAACCTAGTTATCAAAAACACGTTTTATTACACTATAGACGAATTATTTAATTATAGATACTTGACATAAAATGTTTGTTTTGAGATTAAATTGATAATGTACTTACCTAATATAAAAATATTTTAAGTTTTAGGTTAAAATATGATATTGCCATGCCTGACCGGGGCCCATATGAAACTAAATGTACCTACTTAGTAAGACCTGTACAATACTATGGTTGCAATAAACGACTAATCTAACCCTATAGATCTGTTTGCAACAATCTAAACAAATCTGCTTCTGGTGATTTTCGAGCGGCTAGCCACTTTGCGCAGCGGCTGCGTCTCGCTATACAGCGAGGCAATGCGGCCAGTGTTGATGATGATGAGGGCACTGTGCCCTAAGCACGACTTGTCGAATCCTGCGTCACGTAAAATCGAATAGTAAACTATAACGAGTTTGTATGACGTTTGGAACAGCGCCCGCCCGTGAGCGTATTTGGAACTAAAATTTAGTATGAGATTTCTCGATCTCGATACGATAACCGTAACGTAACGCAGGATTCGACAAGTCGTGCTTAAGACACTGATTTCCTTACCACAGGGGAATGATACCTTTTTGGGCGGAGGGTTAGGTTAGGGTTGCAGGTTTTAAGTATCAGTATGGCGTTTTTGTTTAGATCTGTGTTAAGTGTGTTGTACGGATATCGTTGTTTAATTTAATTTAGTGTGTATGTAAATTAACATGGAAATAAGGGACTTATGTAACTAACGAAATGGTTTAATAAATACAAAAAAAAAATTGAATATGGTTTAGTCACCGCCATAAATCATTTTTAAATTTACAATCTTTTTTTTACCTCTAAAACTATTCCGCCTCTGTGGTGATGATGGAAGGTACAACTCCGTAACGGTTAGGAATTGGAGTAAATTTTTAAATTAATTTTAAATTAACGCATAACTTAAAATTGTGAAACAGAAAATCTTTTAACAAAAAGTAAAACCGTATTCAAAAACACTTAAAATACTCCTATAAAGCCATCAGTTTTATGGCCTACCACAAATATAAAGTCGTTGCTTCATTCAAAGAATTATGTATTCCGCTCTCACCGCACCGACTTCATATTTGTGGTAGGCCATGAGATTGATGACTTTAGAGGATTATTTTATGTGTTTTTGAAGGCGGTTTTATGTTTAGATCATGACTGGTTAAAAATTTAATTTTGTTAATCTTCGGTGTACCTATGACTCCACATAATTAGATCTAAACAAAGCAAAATGATAAGTATTTATTACGTAACTGCCGTGAGATTAATCGTTGTGAAATAAGTCGCGTGCTTACCTCGACATGTTTCGGACTAACATGTCAGCAGGCGCTTCCGCTGCCGCGCCGACTATAATGTCGGGCTTAAAACTCTACTTATGTACTTGAGTAATCCAATTATTTCATCACAAATGATATTTAAATCAATATTTCATGAAAAAAAAACCTAACTCACCAGGTCTGAAATAAAGGTCTTATTTTTATTTTATTATTGACTTCTACATTACCCACATATCACGAGTTTAAGCTATACAAATACCATTCAAATAATGCACTAAGTATAATTAAAATATATCTTAAGAATTTATAACATAGTTCTGATTATGAACATAAATTTTACGGTTCTTCAAATACCTCTTTTAATAGTCGGAACGTTTTAATTCCATATAAAAGTTGCCGCGAAATAGTTCACCATATTATCATAGTTCAATAGTTCATGAAAGATTCATCAACTATGTTTTGTGTGCTTCCGCTGTTCCTGCTCGTCAGCAATGCCCTGGCTTTGCCGGCGCTGGACAAACCGTACTACGACTTGGATGACGCCGAACAGCATTTCTTGAACTTCATCAAGAAATACGAAAAACAATATGAAACCCCAGAAGAAGCCAAAGCACGCTTCGAAATATTCAAAGAGCATTTGGTGAATATAAATAAACTTAACAAGATTCATGACACAATTTACGATATCAATTAATTCTCTGATATATCTTATGAAGAATTTAGAAACAGTCGTTTTGGTCTAGTACGTTCTAACGAACGCTCGAATAGAACTGTGAAGGTTAAGGTAGAGAAAAAATGGATAGACGACGCTCCGGACAGTTTAGATTACAGGACCCAGGGCTTGGTAGGCCCTGCAAGGGATCAAGGACGGTGTGGATCCTGTTATGCTTTTGCAGGCGTAGGTAAGAAAATTATAAAAGTTTTATTTTTAAAACGATGCGATGACAATATACAGTCAAGGTCACCAATATGTATGTATACACCATAAAACCTCAAAAATATGTGGGCAGTACTGTGCGATAAAGTTGAAGTACGTATACACATTTTTCTGCAACTTTGCGCCGATCCATATCTATGTCATGAGCTTGACTGTACTGCAACTATTCTGATTTTTCTCTTGACAAGATGATCAGACAGATGAAACTCGATTAAATAGGTACCTATGTTGTTTGTTTCATCTGTCATGGGCCAACTCAGACTAGTTGTACTTACTCTGTACTCTACACCTACCGTGATGTGATTCCATCCTAGAAAATATCTAGGTTTTTATTTGTTTAATGAACTGTCGCTGTTAGCCACAGATTTCAGATATCTTTACCAATACAATACCATAACGACAATTTGTATAAAATACAATTCTCGCATAGACGTAGCTATCTTACACGTATGGCTGCAAGTGAGGAAATTTAATGTTTCAGTTCGTTCATGATTATGAACCTTAGCAAAGTAACGCCTGATTCAACCAGTAAAATTGTCCGTCTTTGTTTTGAAACGTTTCGTCAGTGTGTGTGTGTTTGTTTCTAGTTTTTAATTCAAATTAGTGGGGCCCATTTCACTCTATTCGGCATTTCCTTAAATTTTAAATACCTATGCCCTTATTCATAAACGTCACTCAAGCCTCTATTAGCTAAAATAGGTTCTGTCTTCTTCTTACTAGAGAAATTGTCAATGTGACAAAAAGGGACAAACGAACTTTAACGGCATATTAGTTAATATAGGTTTATGAATAACAGGGTAAGTTATTAAACATAGAGAAAACGGGATATTGACCGCGATAACCTTATAGGTTTGATGAGCTCCCTAACCTACCTATAGGTACCTAACCTAACCCATAAGGTAATTGCGGTCAAAATCCCGTTTTCATTATGTCTAATGCTAATTGCATTATCGCAAATCATTTAAAACTGTTAATAGTTATAAAGTTTCAGCTTTTGTTTTACTTAGTTTTTTTATTATTTTTCAAATGTACTGCTTTTATGTGTGTGTCGAATTTGCGTGAATAAGTATATGTCTCGCTCTCTTTGTCTCTCAGGTTGAGAAAATAATTCTAAAAATGATTATGTACATACCAGTTAAAAGTTGTTTGTACCTATCTACATAACAGCATTTTTGAGTTTTCTTATGATCTACATTATATTTTTTTTTTTATTGTTAAGAAAAAACTTTTATTAACATAATAAAAGCAATTTACAATGACATTAAATCTAAGCTTAAACTAAATAAACTACAACTTAAAACTAAATTAAATCTAAATAAGGCCCCCGTGGCATAGTGCCCAAAAGGCTGGCAGCGTTGCCTCGCTGAATAGCGATGCTGATTCTTTGAGAGAGAAAACTGCCAGCCCTTTGGTCACAAGTTGCATCAACTAAGCGCTTTATATTATATTATGTAGTATTAACACCGTTGGATTTTCTACAGGCAACATTGAAGGACAACACGCTATGAAACATAAGGAACTACTTGTTCTGTCGGTGCAGCAAGGGCTAGATTGCGATAAGTTCGACGCTAAATGCGAGGGCGCAACGAATCTCGTCAATGTTATGGAGTAAGCATATCTTTATAGAAATAGAAAAATATTTATTCAAGCTACACAATTGACAAGTATAGTAAAAACAATTAAAAGAAGTGAACAGGATCACTCTCAGTATTGTGCCGCGGCAGGGGCCACGGCGCTGGTTTTCAGAGGGACCCCGATTTAAAACTACTTATGATGACCGGAGAGCTCAGTGGCGAAGAAGTTCAGGATCCCGGGTTCGATCCCCTGGCATTTGTGTGATCAACACGAATGTTTGTTCTCGAGTCTTGGATTTATCCATATGTATTTTGTTTATCCGTTGCAAAGTAAAAGCTTTGCTTAGTTTGAGACTCATAATATTATTATGTAGGTATATGTACCTTCTTTGCCTCATAATTATAGCACCGGAACCATACATAACTTTGCAGATACCGACTTTGATAGATTATATTTGTTTGCTATGTTGTGCTGTGTAAAAAAGTAAACGCATGACATTGATTTTGTTCCTTTCAGTGCACTTGGCAGACAAGGAGGCATTGAGCTCGAAAAAGATTATCCTTATGAAGCAAAGGATGACGTTTGCCGTACTAATGCAAGTAAAATTGCGGTCAAAGTCATAGAGGGATTCGAAATAGACACACCGAATGAGGAGGATTTGAAAGGAGCCGTGGCAAAGTATGGACCGCTGTCCGTAGGTAAGGAACTCAACCAAATAGCAATCTGGACTCGATTTATGAAAGGAACAATAAAATTAGTGGCTCTGCCTGCTGTGGACCTAGCGAGCTCATTTTTGAAAATATTAATTTTTTTTAATGTTCCGACGAATTGTCGAAAAATTCTATATTCGAGAAATGCGAGCTGTAGAGAAGAACATGCGGGCTGTTATAATATGTATAGGTTAATGATAAAATTAATTACGTTCGATTAAAATATACTCAATTATGATGTGACATCCTTCTAGTGCCTACCTCTACCAAGTTTCGATCTATTCCGAACTGGAATCTCAAGCGCCATACTCATTGTGGCCAACCATTAGGCTAACAGTTTGGTTAATTGTAGGGTAATTCAAGGCATTAATTTAACATACTATAATCTTTTTAAAGCTTTGAATGCGGAAGCGCTCAGTGGAGACTACCATAGCGGAGTGCTTACACCAACTGAGTGCAATCCAAAATATTTGAACCATGGCGTTCTCGTCGTCGGTTACGGAACGGGTATGTACATAATACTCTTACTTGAAACTATCGTGAGACTCAATCATAGTGAAACATTTTCTACTTTAGTAAAGTTAGCCAATCAATGTGTGTGTCAATCATGTCTAGGGCTATACTTTATTTGGATTCTTATCGTGATCTAAATAAGTGATGTGCTTTAAATATCGGTTTGATCAACTTGCAGAAATTTTGAGATTTCATTTTTAAAAATTTTAGATATGCTTTTCTTTCTGTAACAAGCTTTTATCTAACTTTCAACGTCCGTAAGATAGTTCTCTGCCTCAAATCGTGCATGTGAATTTTAAATTGCGTAGGTACACGTATGGAGTTCCAACCACAATGCAATAATTATGTATCGTCAGCAAATATACTTGCATCAAAAATGAAAGTTTTTGCAAAACTGATTTTGAATCTCTTTTACAGAAGAAAAGAAGGACGGCAAACCTTACTGGATCATCAGGAACTCCTGGGGTACTAGTTGGGGGGATAAGGGTTTCTTCTTGTTAGAGAGAGGAAAGGGATACTGTGGTATCGGTACCGAAGACACCGCATGCGCGAAGGTCGAATAAACATCACTTCAGTGACGACGCAGGCGTGGGTGCCGCGGGCCACCACTTACGGCCTGAGATGTTCGTGCTTCGAAAGTCGGGGCTCTATTTTCTCTTTGCTACATCTGATTCCTATACCGCCAAGAGACCTTGCGACTTTTCTCTAACCGACATTATGTATCACTCTTGTCGTTGCAATTCCCTCCAGTCCGTTCTTCCTAATAGGTACGAATTCTTTTACCTTCTGATACGACACGACGGCTTCTCTTCGACTCTTCTTTTTAATTTGATTCAAATACTCTATCCTCGGGCTTCCCCTTCCCTTCTTTTCTTCGAAATTTTTTAGTATCAGATCGTCGTGTCCTATCAAATGGCCCACCATTTTCCATCTCCTAGTCCCCACCATGTTCAGAATATATTAATTATTGAGAATCTTCTAGAGGTCACGTCAATCGTAACAGAAAACGATGTTAATGAAATAATAGACACCAGATTTGTATACAATTTTAATATTATGTACTACTAAGTATATTTTATTTGCTTTGTTTTAAACATGTATGTTTTTACGGAAATTATTTGCAATATATTTAAATTGTGTAAAACTTTTCGTGCTTTTTTTTACAATAGTCATTTATTTGCTACCCTCCCCAAATAGCTTTAAAATATAACTTCCGCGGAGTTTGTTCACTTATTTGTTATTAGAACGAATAAGTGTCATAAAAAGCTGTTTCAAAGTAGGCAGGTGCCACTGAGAATCAAACAGGCGTTACTTTTCGTTAGTATTAGCCTTGGACTTGTCTTTATTTCTATATTTTTTTAATTGTACTTACCTAATATAGTAAGTGTAGGTACAATTCATATGTGTTTGAGGTTTTAATGTTTGTTTGTTTTTGTATATTTATAAAATGCGCAAAAAACCACGTTCATCAAACCTCCAAAATCTAGGCAGTAACATTTGTAATAATTAAATAGTGATATTGTACGAAAATCTTTTATCACCCCCGTTTTGGCTTTCTTTAAAAATGAAAATGACGTTGTCAATCAAAATATTTAATTTATCAAAAAAATACATTAGGGGCCACTAGCGGATTTTATTAAAAGGAAGCACTTTTATTCGTCAATTATAATTGGCAGCACAACATAATATGAATAATCGTATAAGTGAATTGGTGCCGATATAAAGAGAGAGATCTCCCCTCCACTACCGCTTACATAGCCTTTTCGAGGGTTGCCATTACGACATCCTCAAACACCCGACACGGTCTCTCCTGACACCCTGACGCCCTCGCCAGGCTCCGTGAACGTATCAGACTCGTCTGCTGCGGGTATGTCGAATTCCGTGGTCGCCTCCTGGTTATTTCCGCATATTCCTCGTCTGGCTCCGTGAATGTGTCAGACTCGTTATTCATTGAGCCGCGTCTCGATGCCGTTTGGTCAGCCAAGAATCTGTGAGGTCCCAGGCATGGCTCAGGATCATCTGTGTGACCCTTGGTGTCGTTGAAGGCTTTCTCCCAAAAACGGCTCAATTCGATTCCCTATCGTTGTTTTTGAGTCTAGTGTCTTGCTTTTACGAGATTTGGGTTTTTTTTTAAATTTTAACTCTTAGAATACAGAACAAACCAGAACCCACAAGCGAGCCTAAAACTAAAATGTTAGCCCCATTTCCTTAAAAGAAAAATTATTTTGTATTTATTTATCGTTGCCATGCAAAATATGCTTTACAGTTTTGTAAGTATCATGTATGTTGATTTCATTGAAATATGTCACTTTTTCATATTTATTGGTACATTTTTGGGTTCCGTAGTCACCTTTATAGTTTAATGGGGCCTCAAGCTTCATAGTCGGGATCCCTAATCATTAGACTTTACTGAAGACTGTATGTGTAAAATATCTGTGAGAAGGCCTGAGCTCAACAGTAGGACGTAAATAGCCTGGATTAATTATTATTACATTTGTGTCAAACGAAGAAATCATCCGAGGGTCCAGCACAAGTTTTCAAATCCTGCGTAACGTTACGGTTATCGTATCGAGATCGAGAAACCTCATACTAAATTTTAGTTCCAAATACGCTCGCGGGCGCGCGCTGTTTCAAAACGTCATACAAATTCGATAACGTTTACTATTCGATTTTTTTCGATTCGATTCGATTCGATTCGAGTAGTAGAGATTAATTTAGAAGAATACCATGTATACACATCTACAAAAGGCTCATCTAGCTGTCCTATATTATGTAAATTTGTATAACCAATGGTTCTAAAACTTTGAAGTGTGAAAGCTAAGTTAAGTAAAATAATGTATTAAATAAAGGGCGCGAGAATGTTTAGTGTAACTAAATTCCTTTTCATGTTTCCGAACGTACACAAATCGTTTGTCTCCTTTGCTCGATCTATGGTAGTCTCACTCTCTTCCTTTCAACATGGCGACTCGTACAAGTGCGCTCTCGTTTATTAATTAAGTATTATTAGTCAAACCCACTGTAAACGCGTTAAAAAGTGAATAAAAAGTGACAATAGCTCAACCTGCATCTTTTAATCAATAATATAGTGCCTATGGTTCATCTCAATACAATAAAATTCAACACGTGACGCAGATTTCGAATATTCGTACTCGGGCCTCTGCGCGGGCGCGTCGAAACAAGCGGAAGTGAATCATTGAGCCGCATGCGGCGCACATGATTTCATTCATTAACTCTTAATTGAGAGCGGCTAATTAACTTGTTACGAAACAGTTTTTAGCGGAAGGACGACCGATTAAATAAATCTAAAAAAAGGAAAAAAAATTGTCACCGCTAAGGCAGGGCGTGAAATTTCATGAAAAGTTTAAATCACTGATAGTTGTCAGAAACGACTTTATTAAACTAATCTGTTAGGATCATAGCAATTAAATTAGCTATCTATAAAACCGGTGTTTGGTTCGGTCTATCCGTTTGGGAGCTATGAAGTCTCAGATTGACACGCGCCAAGGTGTTAAAAATCGCAGGAGAACAGTAATTACTGACAAAGTCGTAGTTGTGAAAATTGTAAACCTTGGTTGGGATGCATTCTTGCCAAACTTGTGCTGTAGAGGTACAGTTCGGGATTGGTGACCGCACAGAAATCGGAATAAGTTATTCCGATTTGTTAGAGTGACCGAGATTCGGAAGTCCTACTGGTAGCTCAAGCTTGTACCCATATAATTTTTACCGATCTTGTGTACCTACTGTTAATACTAAAATTAAAATCACAAACTTACATGAAAGGAAAGGCGCGATTTCACCTCGGCCAAAAATTTTACATTATGTGTTTGCTAAATGCGCTATGTCTGATGATTCTGTGTGTTTTGGCATTTTTGTGAAAGTATTGTTTTACATCTCTTTTTCAAAGATATTTGCATTGATACCTGAGAGTGCTGAAGGAAGTGTTCTTAAACTCCGAGAAATTTATGCTGCCCTGGTACTTTGATTTTGGTGCGGTTCTTTTTTAAACTGACTAAAAAGGGGAAGAACTTCTAATTCGTCTGTTTACTACTTTATAAGTATTTAGCAAACTGTTATTACTAGTAATTCCACACACGCATACACATACCTACACACACACACACACACACACACACACTCACACACACGCATACACGCACAAATTTGCAGCTATTTGCTTAACTTAAAAAAATATTTTTAAGTGTCAAATTATGTTATTTTAGCTTGTCTACTTGATCTTAATGTATTAGATTTTGTTTTGTAAGGCACAGAACTGACAGAACGCACTACTCTATACAGGCCTAGCCTAGTGTGGAGTCATTGGTATATCTTTTTAAATTTAACTATACTTTTATGGTTAATATTTTTTTTATTTACATTGATCAACTAAAAATTATTAATTTGCTCACCTGTGACCAATGCGGGTGCGTTTTGTGATCGCAGGTGAGCAAATGAACTGTTTTTAGTTCATGGATATAGACCTGCCCAAAATAACGCCTGATTCAATCAATTGACAATATTTCATATTTTTGAGACAATTTTTTGATTAATTGTCTGCATTCTGCTTTGAAAGAGGAGCAAACCTACGGTATAACATTTTCATTAGGATTTGTAATTAATTTATTATTAATTTATTAAAAGGCACTTATTCCAAAAGGACGTAACTCCGGAACTACGCTAGGATGGATCAATTGCCTTTGTCTTGTCAAATCTGACATTGTCAATCATATGTCATCATCTTATTTAAGAGAGCTACTCTTGTCGATGTAGTTGTGTCCAGTCCGTTCTTTTTAATGCCAGTTCTTTCACCTCCCGATACGACACAGCGGCTATCTTCTTTTTTTACTTATATATACTTCTTCCCTCCCCAACTCTTTCCAAGACCCTCTCATTGGTAACTCTCTAGGTCCAACTAATCCCCTCCATCCTTCGCCAGCACCACATTTCGAACGCCTCCAGTCTTTCCCTATCTCTTTGCGTCATGGTCCATGTCTCGCAGCCGTACAGGGCAATACTCCATATGTATGTTTTGATAAGGTGCTTTCGCAGAGGTTTCGCTATTTTTGATTTAAATGTATATTTTCTACTGTGAAAGGCTTGCTTGGCTATTGCTATTCTGGCTTTGATGTCTGCTGTGCATCTCGAATCTTCAGTTATTATACTTCCCAAATATTTAAAACTATTTACTTGTTGTATTTCTGTGTTATTTATCTTGACTTTATGTATATTGTGTTTAGTTTTTGCTGTCACTAGTGTTTTAGTCTTATTTAAATTTATTTTCAAATCGAATTCCTTAAGGATGCCATCCATAACATTTAACAAAGACTCTGATTGGTTACTATTTTCGGCTAGAACTGCTATGTCATTTACAAACCTAATAAATACCATTCTTTTCCCGTTGAATTTAATTCCTTCCGTTGTCGATTCTAAAATTTTTCTAATTGCACCTTCAATAAACACATAGAAAATGAGTGGTGAGAGCGAGCATCCCTATCTGACTCCTTGACGGATTCTGGCCTTTCCTTTCTCTTCCCCTACTTCAATGATTGTTTCCTGGCTATGGTAAAGTTCATAAATTATTGTCCTATCTCTGTAATCAAGACCTACATCTTTTCAGGCGCCCATCATTATCTTCCAGTTGACCCTATCAAAGGCTTTTTCCAAATCTACAAAAGCTATTCATATAGCTTTTAAAGGGAGTATTAAATCCCATGTCCATACGCCTGTCAATAATAATTCTCAATGCAAGTATAGCTTCTCTAGTGCCTTTACTCTTCCTAAATCCGTACTGATCCTCTCCAAGATAATTTTCTGTTTTAGGTCTTATTCTATTTTGGATTATTTTGAGCAGTATTTTTGATGCCTGTGAGATAAGACTGAGTGTTCTGTGTCCTGTGTTCATCGCAATTTAGTGTGTTGGGCTTCTTTGGGAGAGGTATGGTCTTGCTTATCCTAAAATCTGATGGCACGGTTCCTGTTTTGTGCATATCCTTTATCATTTCATATACTTCATGTAACAGAAGGTCATTTGAATGTTTCACCAGTTCTATGTAAATACCATCATCCCCTGCAGCTTTTTTGTTTGCTATGCTACTCAATGCCTTGTCGAATTCTTCCCTCATAATCAGTGGTCTCATTTCATCTACTTCTACTAGCTCTTCCTTTTCAATGTCATAATCGTGTAATCCTTCTCCGTGGTATAATTTTTCTATATATCGTGTCCATCTTTCCATTATAAGTTTGTTATATATTAAAATTTCCTTACTTTCATTATATATTGCAGTGCTTCGAGTTCTATTAGGTTTGTTTAGCGCTCTAATAATGTTATAAGCTTTATCTACTTGGCCTTTCTTCATGTTGCTTTCTATTATTTTACATTCCTCTTCAATAAATAGCTCCTTGCTTTTTCTACATTTTGTGGTTATTTTGTTAGTCAGTTTCTTATATTTAGCTATGCTTTCCTTATCGCTTTTATTTCTTAATTTTCTTCTCTCTATCATTCAGTCTATTATATCGTTGCTCAACCATTTCTTTCTAGGTACTATTTTTTCCTTTCCAAGAAACTGCATTGCACTACTGTTTATAATGTCTCTTATGCAACCCCAGCTCTTTCTATATTATTATCTGGTGTACTTAAGTTACTCTTATCTTTATTTATCTACTACTACTATTACTACTATTACTATATTACTATTATTATTATTACTATATTGCACACTTACTACTATATTACTATTATTACTATATTGCACATTACTATGGCTGTCTTTAAGCTTATTGAGATCTAACTTTTTGGCTTTGTTTTCCTTTTTCCCTTACTTATTTCTATACTAAGCTTAGTTACTAGCAGGTTGTGGTCTGTATTGAGATCAGCTCCCGGATAAGTTTTACAAGCCGTAACTTGTTTTCTATATCTGCTTTTTACTATTATGTAATCCAACTGATACCTTCCAATGTCACCTGGCATTTTCCAAGTGTACAATCTTCTTTTTGGCTGTTTAAAAAGTGTGTTCAATATTGTCATCTCATGTTCCTTACAGAATTGTACTAACCTTTCGCCTCTTGCGTTTCTTTTACCTAATCCAAAGTCCCCTACAATATTTTCTTCTCTGCCCTCCCCAACTACGGCATTAAAATCGCCCGTTATAATGAGGTTGTCTTTTTCTTTTAAGGAGTCAATAATTGTGTCAATTTTTTCATACATTTCTTCTATCTCTTCGTCTGTGTAATTTCCTGTGAGCATGTAGACTTGAATTATTACTAGATCCGCTGCTGATTGAGTCTTTATCTTTACTACTGTTATTCTATCGCTGTGATGTATTGTATTTTCCACCAAATTGTCAAAAGCTTTGTTTAAAATTATAGCTGTTCCATTTCTTCCCTTTGTTTTCCCGGTAAAAATAATTCTATAATTGTCACTCCAATAATCCCCACTACCCTCCCATCTAACCTCACTTAACCCCAATATGTCTATTCCTAGTCTATCCATCTCCATTTTTAATTCTTCCAATTTACCTAGGACCAGCATTGTCCTCACATTCCACGTTCCAATTTGGCAAGGTTTTCGCATGATAACGACCGGGGTAGCCTTGTCTCTACCTCTGCCGGACTCAGACCGCCACGGAATGTTACATCGTGGAAGCCCGTTGTCAAGAACTTCATTACATTTTTCGGACATTTTCATACTGCAAAAATTGGGAAAATAGTGCAGTGGTTTCCCATTGCCTTCTGCACCGCAGTATCCTAACCGGTATAACTGATGCAGCTGCGCTCAGGAAAGTTTTCTACAGAACCGTTCTGGGACACTGTCCCCACGCGACTGTGTAGTACTAGCAGTACTGCTGCCCCCTGCTAGGATCCAGGTTTCTGTCCCTGTGACATGCCTCTTCCGTGTGTTTCACCGTACCGATGATCTTCATCTCCGCCTACCAGCCGTTGAGGTCTTCACCCGTAACCCTGGGCATGGGCTCTGCGCTATACCCCGCAGAACTGGGTCCCTATGGAACTCCGCCACCTCTTACCTCCGGCCTACTGGAGATAGGGTGCCCACCCCCGCGACATGGACGCGCCGCACAGGAATTACCCAAGTGAAAGATAGAGAAGGTGACTCTATCTTCCCAGGGGCCGGGTTAATGGACGTGTCTGTTGCCACGCCCAAAGGCCAAAGGCAAAACATATGTGTCATGTCAAATTATTGATGTGCTATAGTGAAAATTATTAGCGAGCTTTTTTTTTAAGTGAAAAAGGAAAAGGTATTACACCCATTCTTGCGTAGTTATGGTAGAATTGGTAATTTTATTTTAATAGATAGATAAGATGGGACAATTTGACACCAATTGACCTAGTCCCAAACTAGGCAAAGCCTGTATAGATAAATACATACATATTAAACATCCAAGACCCGATAACAAACATTCATATTCATCATACAAACATCTGACCCGACCGGGATTTGAACCCGGGACCTCAAGCTTCATAGTCAGGGTCTCTAACCACTAGGCTATCCGGTCGTTAAACATTATTTATTGTTTTGTATTTAAGAAAATAAGTAATACTATTTTTTGTAAATATAGTGGTGTGTTCAGGAGGCCTTTCGATACCTACGTTAATTTCCAGGTGTGAAAAATAAAATTGTTGTCAATTGTTATGTTTCTCAGTGACAGGCATGCCTAATTTTAAAAAGTTACATTCTAAGCGCTTTGCGAATTATCTTACCCCGGTAAATGAAGTGAACTTAAACTCTGCCCTCTGCTTATTACTTTTAACAATTTGAAGAAAAACAATGGATGGAAGAATCCAGTTTAAATTATCTACCATTCTAATTGTGTTAGTGTATCGCGAGAAGCGGGAGGAGTAGCAAATAAATGACTAGGTATTGTAAAAATAAAACACCATTTCGATAATTTACCTTTTTTTTTAAAAGCTACATGCTTAAAACAATTAATCTTAATGCAACGTCTCTCATGCTAAGCAATGATGTATTAAATAGCAATTAAGTATAAAAGAACACAATGTTTGTGCCTATATGTATACATAAATCAAATAAACTCTGGTATACTAATATGTACTACTGGAAGATTTGAGTTACAGTGTTTTGCCATGACACGGCAGCACATCAATCTGATAATGAAAATTATAGAAGAAAAGAGAGGGAAGGGAAAGGCCGAGGATAGAGCATTTAGATCAAATTAAAAACAAAATAGACGTTGCGTCGTATCAGGAGGTGAAAGAACTCGCATTGGAAAGAACGGACTGGAGACAACTGCATCGACAAGAGTACCTGACGCCGGCAAGACAAATTTTGCAAGGTATCTTTTAGGTATTTGGAACAGATGTAGCAAAGAGAAAAAAAAAGCTCTGACTCTCGAAGCACGAACACCTCAGGCCGAAAGTGGTGGCCTGCGTCATCTTTGAAGTGGTGCTTATTCGACCGTCGCGCATGCAGTGAGGATGACACCCAAACCGCAGTATCCCTTTCCTCTCTCTAAGTAAAAGAAACCCTCATCCCCCCAAGAAGTACCCCAGGAGTTCTTGATGATCCAATAAGGTTTGCCGTCCAGTTTATTTTCTGTAAAAGAGATTTAAAATCAGTTTCTAAAAAGTTAAATTTTGACGTAAGTTTTTTTTTGCTGACGATACGTTATTATTTCGCTGGCGTCGGTGCTCAATACTCGTACCTGATTTAAAATTCGCATGCAAGATTTGAACGAAGACAACTTTTTTACGATCTTTGAAAGTTATATAAAAGTTTTACACAAAGAAAAGTATAACTTAAATTCTTATAATTCTTATAATTATATCTGTTTTAGGTAAAATCTCGAAATTTCTGCAAATTCAATTAAACCGTTGTTTAAACAATGTTGTACTTATTCAGATCACAAAAAGATTTCAAATAATACAGGCGTAGACATGATTAACGTTATGACTTAAGCTACCTTTTTACTTGAGTAGAAAATATTAACTACTAGCTGTTGCCCGCAACTTCGTCCGCGTAGATTTCGGCTATCGCTATCCCGCGGGAACCATACAATTTTCCGAATAAAAAGTAGCCTATGTTATTCCTCAATAATCAAACTATCTTCTTACCAAATTTCATCTAGATTGGTGCAGCGGTTTTTCCGTGAAGAGGTAACAAACAGACAGACAGAGAGACAGAGGGACAGAGAGATAGAGTTACTTTCGCATTTATAATATTAGTTAAGATTAAGATGATTGAGTCTCACGGAAGTTTCATGTTAATTAAAGTAGAATATGTTTACTATAATTATGATTGACGACCGGATAGGCTAGTGGTTAGAGACTGACTATTTAAGGTCCCGGGTTCGATTTCCGGTCGGAGCTGATGTTTGTATGATGGATACGAATATTTGCTCTCGGGTCTTGGATTGTTTAATATATATAAGTATAAATAATAAATAATTACCATGGGACAATTGACACCACTTGACCTAGTCCCAAATTAGGCAAAACCTGTACTATGGGTACTAAACAACGTATACTTATATAGATAAATACGTACTTGTACGCATACATATTAAAATAAAAAAATAAAAAATCAAAACTCCAATCTTAAAATTTGCCAAAAACGATGGAGCGCAGCATACTGGGTGTAAAAAGGATTGACAGAATCCGGAACACCACGCTGCGCTCCAAAACACGCATAGCTGACGTTGGGAAAAAACCGCTAAGCTAAGCTAAAGTGGTGGCTGGACACTTCTGCCGTATGTACCCACAGAGGTGGGCTCACGCGGCCACTTGGTGGGTACCGGATAACGGCCAGCGACGACGCGGTAGACCAAGAAGGAGATGGCGGGACGATTTGGATGCGTACTGCTAAGGACTGGCCTGACATTGCGCCAGACAGGAAGTTGTGGAGACCCAGGGGAGACGCCTTTGCTCTGCAGTGGAACATTTCAGCAGGCTATTTAAAAAAAAAACGTATTAAACATCCAAGACCTGAGAACTGACATTCGTATTCATCATACAAACATCTGCTCTGCCCCGTAGTCAGGGTCTCTATCCACTAGGACACCCGGTCGTCAATGTAATTATCTACATTGTCTACTTAGTACACATAGTACTACAGGCTTTGCCTAGTTTGGGACTAGGTCTTCTTCTCAGTCGGTTGCTCTTGACAGAGCAGTCGTGGTCACGCGAGACGCTCGGTAGCACTTTACCACCGTGCGCCATCTGTCCCTTGCTGAAGCCTGTCTTGGGACTAGCTCAATTGGTGTCAATTATGCCATGATATTATTATTACTACATTATTTGTACATACCTGTTCCGTAACCCACGACAAGAACAGCATGGTTCAAATCCAATGGAACGCAGTCGTTTGGTCCATACGGTGAAATCACTCCGCCACGATAGTCCGGATAGAGCATTTTGGCATTAATAACTAGAAAAGATTAAAAGTTTGTAAATAAAATTAATGCCTTGAATTATGGCTAACGATACTTCATGGAAATGTTAGGCCACTGACACAGTTAGGCCTCCTGAGGGAGATCTAAACTTCTCAGTTACCACTCGGTAAGGTAAAGTAAACAATTAGACGATTTTACAATGTTTTGGATGTAGTGTTTTGAACTTGATAAATGAGGCACAGACTGATTTACACAGGTTCAACATTTGGTGTCAAAGTAATCTCTTGACCTATATACAAGTAAAACTTCCTATATGATTTTTGCAGATAAGAATAAAGAAATAGCACAGCACCCCCCTCTAATTAATAATAGCGGAACTATATGTCGATCTAGTGAAGAGAGATATTGGATGACAAACTAAACTGGAAAAGTCGTATACAATAAAAGGTAAAATCGAAATTGTCATCTTTGACCGGAGCATTTAAAAACTAGGCTGCATACCTCACAAAGCTCGTGTAATGTTATACAACTCACTAGCGAAATCTCACTTGGATTGTCTTATTGAAGTGTGGGGCTGAGCAGCCAAAACGAATCTTCAATGTCTACAAAGATCTCAGAATAGGCTAATAAAGACCCTGTATAATCATGATCGCTTAACAAGAACAAAATTACTATTTGCGAAGACGAAGCTATTCAAGCTCAAACAAACTTATGTGTATTCGACTTGCATGCTCGTCAAGAAGATTTTAAGAAAGGAATTCACAGCTAACATTTGTGAAAAGAACATTTTTAAGCATAATCTGAAGAGCACAAACAAAATAAAACTATTTAGACATAGAACTGGCTACGGTAAAAGAAACATTTTATCAGAGAGGGCACAGATGTACAACAACCTGCCAAAAAATATTAAAGAACGTGAATTTTTAAGTCTGTTTAAAGCTAAGTTAAAAAAGTATAAACAGGATTCTTCATACTGAGATTTTAGTTGGATTGCGTTAGCATTTAAGAATATTTTTGTATCTCATCTAAGTGAACTGTATGTTCTTTTGAGAATAAATGTCTTTAAACCGAATGTATAATAAAAAAACCACAGGCCCTAGGTAATGAGTTAAAGGATTTTCCTTTATAAAGATTTAGGTTCTGAATGGGCATTGTTCAGTTTTTTTAAACACTTCTTTTTATATTTTTTTCTTAAAACATAGAACATTCTAAGAAACCAATTTGAATATCTTGGTATATAATAGCGTAGTTAAATTTTAATGATTTATTAAAAATATCAGATACGACTTTTCGTAAATTACATATGCTGGCTGCATCCAAGGAAAGAGCCAAGCTTTTTACTTGATAAAAAAGTCAATGGTTGTCACTGTTACTGTCAACCCCTGTCACTGCTGTCAGTCACAATATAGGGGGTCGATTTTTGAATCTCACCCGGTGACAAAATTCAGTAATTTCAAAAAAGTTCGTATTTTTTAATCTCACCGGTGACTAAAATTCTCATGCCTATGATATCAAATATGAATGCTCCCACCCAGTCGTAAACGAGATCACCTGAATGACTTCTTGACCACGGGCAGTGACAGCTAACCTCAATCTACTATGTTAACATGCTTGTCTATGACATAAACGCAAATTAGCTGCATGTTAGTAGACGGGTACGACATTAAAAAATAAGGCTTTTGGCAAATAGTGATATCAATGTCATGGCTGAGTGAGAATTTAGTCACCTAGTAAGATTCAAAAATAGACCCCCTGGTGCACATTTTTCCGGTTGTTGAACATAGTTGTTGAATTATTTCAATAATCAGAAAGCAGAAGTTATTACAGTTAGAGTTATTAAATATGACCGATTTCACCAAAGCTTTTAAATATCAAAGGAAAGTTCAAAAACGAGCATTGTTTATTTTATGCTGAAAGTGACATTTGACAGTGACAAAACTACCTAAATACCACAGAATAGATTCGATTGGTATTTTTTAAATGAAAAGATGCAAAAGCTTTCAACGTATACAGACTGGAACTAAGGTCAAACAAAGGTCATACGTATTTTTGTTAAAATATCCGTAATCGTTGACTATTTCATAAAAGTAAAATGTGGAAAATGTCTGTTAAACATATATCTCGAAATGGTTTTCGAAATAAAGCGTTTCGAAAAAAATTAACAATGCCCATTTAAGGTTCTATTGGCCTGCAAGTCCCTAAAAAGCCGAACATCTACTCGAAGAGATGTGGGGACTGGCAGTTCGAGTCTTGTCTGTAAGAGACCGCCTATATCTACCGTACCTGTTTTTCTGTAATCTCCTTGTACTGTTTTGTCGTTTTCAATAAAGAATATTTGTACTGCATTGTATTGTAACCAAATAGAGAAACATCATAATGGTTGACGACATGCTGACAATGACTATGGAGCTTGAGATTCCTGTTCGGAATAGCTCAAAACCCGGTAGAGGCCGGTAGGATGTCAAGTCACGGAGATTATTCGTGTACCTATATTATTACATTGACTTATTAATATTAATTAAGGTCGATGGAGTTAGGTTGGAACAAAGTGATAGATTTTGTGTATATGGGGACTTTGTTTACTAGGGACGGTAAGTGTGAGGAAGATATTGAAAGGAGAGTGAATGCTGGAAATCGAGTGAATGGGGCACTACACGCCTTTATGAGCAGCCGCAAAGTGTCACAAAAAGCACGGCTGGCAGTACATAGAGGAGTGTTAGTGCCGACACTTATGTATGTTAGTGAAAGTTGGGAGTGGCAAAAGAAACACCAAAGTAGAGTGAATGCAGCGGAAATGAGAGCGTTGAGAAGTATGTGTGGTGTGACTTTGAGAGATAGAGTGACGAATAATGCGATAAGAGAGAAGTGCGGTGTGAATGAAGATGTAGTGACGAAAATTGAGAAGGGTATGTTAGGATGGTTTGGGCATGTAGAGAGAATGAGTGAAAGCAGATTTACAAAACGGGTGTATCAAGGGAGAGTGGATGGAAAAGTGGGAAAGGAAAGACCTCGGAGAACGTACTCCGATGAAATCGGTGATATTCTGGAAAAAGGACAGGTCAGGAGTACCCAAAACCGGAGAGCATGTATGCAGAATGTTATGAGATTAAGGGAAGCAAAGGTTGTATGTCAGGATCGTAGTAAGTGAAAGTCCGTGGTCTCTGCCTACCCCTCCGGGAAACAGGCGTGGCTGTATGTATGTATGTAGGTATGTATTATATTGACTGAGCACGCCCGACGCACGAGCGAAGCATCTTCGTTTCAGTTCGTACAAAAATGATTTTTGTCTATCTGGCTGTTCTCCTCTACAGGTGGCATTTCTCAACCGATATTCTTGAAGATTGTGATTTTTTATGTCAATTCTGTTTTTTAAATATTTTCAAAAATGAGCTCGCGAGATCCACATCTCACAGAGCCACTAACATTAATGTTTCTTTCATAAATCGAGTCTAGATTACCATTTGGTTGAGTTCCTTACCTACAGACAGCGGTCCATACTTTGCCACGGCTCCTTTCAGAGACTCGTCATCAGGTGTGTCGATCTCGAATCCACCTGTGACTTTGACTGCAATTTTACTTGAATCAGTACGGCAAACGTCATTCTTTGCTTCATAATAATAATCTTCTTCGCGCTCAATACCTCCTTGTTTGGCCAGTTCACTGAAAGAAAAAACATCTTTAATATCAATCTATTTTAGGCTTTTACTCACCATAGAATATAAAATAATTTCAACCGAAGATGGTGTCTGCAAAGTTATGTATGATTTCGGTGCTATATTATGTGACAAGGTACGTATGTATGTATAATCCTAATCCTAAACCTAACTAATATTACAAATGCGAAAGTAACTCTGTCTCTCTGTTTGTTACCTCTTCACCAATCTAGATGAAATTTGGTAAGAAGATAATTTTAATATTGCGGAATAACATATGCTACTTTTCATTCGGGAAAATTGTATAGTTCCCGCGGGATAGTCATAACGGAAATCTATGCGGACGAAGTCGCGCGCAACAGCTAGGTACCATTATAAACGTAAAAATTATGAGTCGCAAACTAACCAAAGCTTGTCCTTTGCAACGGATAAACAATCACACAGTTATGGATAAATTCATCATACAAATGTCAACTTGGGACCTTCAACTTCGTAGTCAGGTTCTCTAACCAGTAAGCTAATTAGTCGTCATAAATATATGCTTACTTCATAATATTGACGAGATTTCCCGCACCATTACATTTATTGTCCAAGGTATCACAATCTAGCCCTTGCTGCACCGACAGAGTAAGTATTTGATTATGTTTCTTAGCGTGTTGTCCCTCAATGTTGCCTGCAGAAAGTCCAATAGCATAATACTTGACAATATAAATGTGAATAAAGCCACATAATTCAATCCGGTGATCGATGAAGAGATTTGAAATCTGAGGTTAACAGCGACAGTTCATTCAAAAAATAAAGAGATAAATATTTCTAGGAATCACATCATGGTAGGTGTACCGTACAGAGTACAACTGTTCTGAGTTTGCCCATGACAGATGAAACAACATACCTTTTCGATAAATTTTCTTGTCTGTCTCATCTTGTCAAGGGAAAAGGCAAAATAGTTACAGAGTACATAGAGCATAGCATACGTAGATACGGATACGCGCAAAGTTGCAGAATACGTACGTTTATCAACCTTATCGCGCAGTAATAAGGTCTGTGTTCATATTTTTGAGACCCTGACTGTATGTTGTCATCGCATCGTTAATAAAAATAAAAGCTTTAAAGTTTTCTTACCTACACCTGCAAAAGCGTAGCAGGATCCACAACATCCTTGGTTCCCTGCAGGGCTTACCAAGCCCTGGGTCCTGTAATCTAAGCTGTCCGGAGCGTCTTTTATCCATTTTTTCTGTACATTAACCTTCACAGTTTCATTTGACCTTTCATTAGAATATACTACACCCAAATGACATTTTTGAAATTCTTCGTACGATATATCCGAGAATTCATTTACATCGTAAACTATATCATGAATCCCATTAAGTTTATTTATATTCACCAAATGCTCTTTGAATATTTCGAAGCGTGCGTTAGATTCTTCTGGGGTTTCATACTGTTTTTCGTATTTCTTGATGAAATCGATGAAGTGGTATTCGGCGTCATCCAAGTCGTAGTACGGTTTGTCCAGCGCCGGCAAAGCCAGGGCATTGCTGACGAGCAGGAACAGCGGAAGCACACAAAACATACTTAGTTGATGAATCAGATGATGGATGTTTTGTGAACTACTGAACTATGATATGGTGTACGATTGCCCGGCTCCTTTTATACGAACTTAAAACGTGCCGACCGTTAAAAGAGGTATTTGAAAAATGTATTATGTTCGTAATCAAAATTATGTAGAAAATTTGGGCAGTAACATTTGTATCCATGGAATTCCATTATTTTTATATTTATCAGGGTAAGTAATTTTGTATTAAAATCCATTATTATACGTACCTACTCTGTTTCAGTTTTTTTTTTGATGTGGTTGCCAATGAAACTATTAATTTCGCTTATAAAGCAAGTGGCATACGTAACAATAATATATGATTGGCAACCGTCAAACTTGGGCTTCAGAGCGAAAGATACAGATCACTTTCTCGCTGTACAACGCGTGCGCAAGTTGATTCTTTTATAACTTATTTTGGCGCTAAAGCTGTTAGACGTGCTAAAATCAACAATTAAAATAGTAGTTTATGCAACTGTTACTTAATAAGGGTAATTTAAATACGAGGGTGGTTTTATGAAACGAGCCGAAGCCGGGTTTTACAATATAAGATCACCAAGTGTATGCAACTCTACATAATTCAATTTCTCAATTCAACATTTAATTCAATTCAACATTTATTCACGAACAATACAATGATTGTGTTTGAAATTAGTAGGTACATACTCTTAATAATAGATTAATACTATAACTAGGATCATGTACATCATTTTAATTTATTATTAATACAAACTGGTTTTTTCTTGTGCAAATATTTCTTCAATACTATAGAAGCACCTCCTCAACAAATATGTTTTCAATTGATTACTAAATGCAACACAGTTTGTAATCATCTTTAAGTTAGTGGGGAGCTTAGTAAAAATTATTACTGCCTGGTTCCTAGTGCAATGCTGCTCAACCTTGTGCTTAGGACAGAAACAAGGCCTAAAATTTTTTGTGCGCGTAAGTAAGCGCAACTTTTGTTCCTCACTAGTCTCAAACTTTGTTATATTTTTTACAAACGCAGTATAAACGTATAAGGTAGGAACTGTTAAAATACTCAAACTTTTAAAGTGTTCTCTACAGGAGATCCACTGAGGAAGACGCAAAATGGATCGTAACGCTCTCTTTTGTGCAACCAGAGCTTTGTTAATATTATACATGTAGCTATTTCCCCAGAACATAATGCTGTACCTCAATTTGGATTCAACTAGTGCGCAGTAGACTGTCCTGAGTTGTTCCACTGTCAATTCATCCCTAAGGCTTCTCAGAGCGTAACAGGCTGAATGAATGGAATTTTGAATGGAATCCAGCTCTTGCAACTATGTCAATTGGGCATTATGCAGAGTTGCATACATTACTTTATCCATATACTTGTAAGTCAACCTTTCTCGAAATTAACTTTTTTTTTAATCGATGACAAGCATGCCAAACTGACGTTTCTTATCGTAATCCAATTAAAATAAAATTGGTTTTTAAAGATGTACCAAATTTGAAACTCAAGACGTTATCGAATCTGATGTCGTAATGAAAATACGTTACAAAAATTTTCATAGTACCTAAAACTGGTTGTAGTAATGCTGATCGTTTCCTACAGTTTCTGAACGCATTACATTGGGCTTTTGATATGCGTGTAGTGTAGATAAAAACGTATTATTTCATTGCAAGTGTAGTATAAAGCAAAGCAGTCAGTACGGGTGAATCGTTTATGGTCCAAGGAAAATTAAAAATACCTAATGGCGTGGCTTGCTTTTTCGTTTCGTCCAGCGCATGCGATGCTGCAGCTCATTTTATTAAGAAACAAACTGTCCACTCCTACAATCGAATATTGACAAACAATTAATTGAATGTATATGGTAAACGTCCAAATATTTGACGACTCAATTTCAATAACCAACTTTACAATTGTCAGTTTACAATGACAATTCGTACAAACATTTTTTTGCCAATATGAAGCGCGCTAAAACAAAAGCTCTTCAATTCACCAACTGACACCGAATTGTCATTGAAAACGGACACTTGAAACGTTGGTGAAATAGGGGCCTCCTTTATTGCTATGAGTTAAGATTGAAGGTGCCACTTGTTGCAAATTGGGCTTATAAGTTAGATCTCAACCTTGGGTCCATCCATGGGGTCCCGGCACTTACAAGCTTATATTTAGGAGTTGCAAACGCGCCTGGCAGTTTTCTCTCTCAAAGAATCAGCATCGCTATTCAGCGCGAGGCAACGCTGCCAGCCTTTTGGGCACCACGCCACGGGAGCCTTATTTAGATTTAATTTAGTTTTAGTTTGATAAGTTTTAGCTTGAATTTCGTTTCATTGTAAATTGTTTTATTATGTAAATAAATAGGCATTGACGAATAAATACCTGCTTGATAACACGTCTCTTATTTATCAGTGGCGGCGTGGAGTAAATATAATACATTAATGCCCAAGGCACAGGTAATTATGAAGTGAGCAATTGCTGGATCAAGTGACTTGGTTTTTTAATAAGTACTAGTCCAGCAATTGCTACTCCAGCTGTGGCAGATATAGATAGGGTGATATTTTTCTCGAACATTGGGAGGAAACAAGGAATTTTTAATTATTTTAACTTTTATGACACAGCGAGCCAAAACTGACATTGTTATGGTACTGCGAACCATAAAGATATTATTATAAGTAGAGTCCGGATAAAATTTTAACACCTGCTTATGATAAAGTGCTAAAATTGGAGAAAGAACATTTGCATCCTGTACCATTATTAATTCTTATGCCTGTACCCGTCATCTTTGGCTGAACGGTACAAATTTCGCCAAACAACAACAACAGATTATCTTCTTTATTGAGACAGTGACGAGCACTGGGTCCATTACATTACAGTACAATACAATACAGTACAAAAACTATTTATTGAACTCCACATAAACAAACAAAACAGAAAAACTGTACAAAGAAAACACAAGATAGCAATGGGCTGCCTTATCGCATTATTTAAAAGTATTATGAATTATTTCTTGCAATTTTAACATCAAACGAGGTGTACCAATACATACCTACGTCATTCTTATCTAGCTTGCTATTGTATTGTATTGTGTAGTCAGCAACAGAAGTAGCTGAGCAACCAAAGCGGTCACAATGATCTGCACGAGCTCTTATGTCTATAACAATAGAGCCGTGCTTAGATCATTGTGACCGCTTCGGTTGCTTAACTACTTTTGCTGCTGACTATACCTACCTGTTAATACTAAAAATAATGATCACAAACTTACCGGCCGGCGACGACCGGATAGCCTAGTGGTTAGAGACCCTGATTATGAAGCTTGAGGTCCCGGGTTCGATCCCCGGCCGGGCAGATATTTGTATGATAAATACGAATGTTTGTTCTCGGGTCTTGCATGTTTAATATGTATTTATCTATATAAGTATGTTTATCCGTTTTCTTGTACCCATGGTACAGGCTTTGCCTAGTTTGGGATTAGGCCAATTGGTGTCAATTGTCCCATGATAATTATTATAATTTTTAACCCCCGACGAAAAAGACGGGTGTTATAAGTTTGACCTGTGTATATGTGTATCAGTGTGTCTGTGTATCTGTGTATCTGTCTGTGGCATCAATAGCTCTCGAATGGAAGGACCGATTTCGATGCATTTTTTTTTAATCGAAAGCTAGTTTAATCGAGACGGTTCTTAGCTAAATTTCATTAAAATCGGTTCACCCGTTTTTGAAATATTGAACTTTGAAATGACAGTGTCGGGTGTTTTTCAACTTTTTGTATTACAGAAAAGAAAAGGAGGATGGTAACGCGCGATTTCCGATCTGCCAAAAATATGACATTAAATCATTGCAAAATGCACAGGGTCTGTTGATTGTGTGCATGTTTTTGCCATTTGTGTGACAGTATTGTTTTAGTTACACCTCTATTTACGACGATAATCCATTCCAAACGCTTTGAGAGTCATAGTGAAATAAACGGATCACTCACGTATGTCAGTCAACAGCTAGTGTCAACGAGCCTTTACAAAATGATGTGATTAGTGTAGTACCCTACTTTTGACAGTAATAAAAATGTCGATGAAAACGAGGCTAGTTGTGAGCCGCCGTCAGCAGAGCCGCGGCGCGCAGTTTACGTCTCGCCACCGGCGTGGTGTGTGCTCCTAGAGGAAGGACTACGGATTAGTCCGGAACATGTCTGGCTATACTCGACTAACATACGTGAGTGATTCGTTTATTTCACTATCATTGAATCTCACGGTAGTTTCATGTTAAAAGTGCTTTGAGAGTCCTGTAAAATGGTACCAGATCAATGCTTTATGATGTGGATAAACGTTAACGTGCTCTGGCACGTTAACGTTTATCCACATCATAAAGCATTGGTCCCTCTCACACATGCATATTTGTTAGAAAGTGACGAATGCTTTATAAGGTGGATAAAATTTACCGTGCTAGGAGGGCTGAGCGCGCTAAATAAGGTTGGGTCGCCTAAGACCGGATGTGACCTAAGACCGGATGCATAGAATTTACCGCAAATGAAGCTATATATGTCACTGATGGCAACATAGTTTTCTCCGCCATTTAGTTCTGCCCCTCCCCTCATTCCGCAATCGGCGTCGCGATAAGCGAGACACTTGCACCGGAGCTTTAAAAAAAATGTGCCATTTTTAAAAAAAAATCGGCGATCCGGTCTTCCCTCCAAAATTTAATTCGAAATTAAGGTGAGTATCTATCATTTGATTGCTTTTGAAGTTAATGTTTGCGTAGAATTATCAAATGCTCTTTATATTTGTATATTTTATTTACGCCTAGGACGTCTGTAGGCCTAGATCCGGACTTCCCTCCTATTGCCAAAGATCGGACTAATCACTAAGGTACTAAAAAATCCAGCAGTTCTCAAAAGGTCGGATCAAAATAAAGGGGTAGGAACATTTCACTGAGGGAGCTGGCATAGTGCCGAATTCATGGACTCAGTATAGAGGACAAACCTAAAAGTGAGGCAACTAAAACTACTCTTAAATGGAGTAGTTTGGCATCGTCATCTCCGAGCACGCAGCGTGTCGTGAAGTGTTGCATGAATGATAATACTAATTAATCCCTTCTCGTAACGTTCTTACATACAGACTGTTAAATGCTTTTGGTTTATAAAAAACAAATTGATAAAATTTCTAGTATAAACGGGTAGCGAAATCAGTAATAACCTAACCAACTTAGAAAAGTTGAAAAACCCCCGACATTGTTCAATATTTCGAGAACGGGAAGAACCATCTCGATTAAACTAGCGGTCGATAAAAAAAACCGCATCGAAATCAGTCCATCCGTTTGGGAGCTATGATGTCAAACTTATAACACCCCTCTTTTTTTTTGTCGGGGGTTAAAAAATGGCCTCATTTCGCGGCGTGCGATTATGACTGAACGCGGCTTCTGGTTTATTCTGTATTCTGAATTCATGGATAATAGACTCAATCAAATATTTACACCGATGTTTATTTCTTAGTGACAGGACACATCCTTTTTTAAACTGCTTCATTCTAAACGTTTTGTGAATGGTTTCTGAGCAAGCTAAATGAAGTGAACTTTAACTCTGCCTAAGTTATACTTTTAACAAGTTGAAGTAAATCAATGGCAGAATCAAGTTAAAATTCTCTACCGTACTATATAGGTTGGTGTATCGCGAGAAGCGGGATGAGTAGAAAATATAATTATGAGTATGTATTGCAAAAAAAACACAAAAGTATTATTGTTATAATTTAAATAAAATAACAAATTATTTTCGAAAAAAGTTACATGTTGAAACAAATCTGAAGGCAATGTCTCTCATATTGAGCAATTAAATATAACAGTAAGTAAATAATAATATCTGTATTACACATGAATGAAATACACATCAATGATGTACACATAACAAAATATATGGTATATCTTATGATACATATATGGAATATATATGGCTAAGGAGATATGGTAGAGATAGGATACGACGATCTGATACTCAAAATTGTATAAGAAAAGAGTGGAAGGGAAAAACTGAGGATAGAGTATTGGGATCAAATTTAACAAAACATATACGTTATGTCGTATCAGGAGGTGAAAGAACGGAGTGGGGCGACTGCATCGACAAGAGTGATGCAAGATAAATTTTGCAAGGTCTCTTAGTGGTATAGGAAACAGATGTAGCAAGGAGAAAATAAAGCCTCGAACACCTCAGGCCGTAAGTGGGGGGGTCCGCGTCACCCACGCCTGCGTCGTCTGTGAAGTGGTGTTTATTCGACCATCGCGCATGAGGTCATAACGGAACCGAAACCGCAGTATCCCTTTCCTCTCTCCAAGTAGAAGAAACCCTTATCCCCCCAAGTAGCACCCCAGGAGTTCTTGGCGATCCAGTAAGGTTTGCCGTTGATCTTGTTTTCTGTAAAAGAGATTTAAAATCTTTTTTTTTTCTAAAAACAAAATTTTTTGACGCAAGTTTTTCTGCTGATTACCTATACTATTGTTGTATCTAATTATTGCACTGACGTCGGTGATAATACATGTACCCGATTTAAAATTCATTCACAAGATTGAGGCACACGATTTTCTTACGAACGTTGAAAGTTAAAAAAAAGCTTAATAAAAAAAAAGGCCTAGGTGTTTTTGTTGAAATACCGAAATTACTGCGAGTTTAATGAAACCGTTGTTTAAACACTTGATTTATTCAGATCACAATAGGATTCGAAATAATACAGGCGTAGACATGATTGATGTTATAAGTTTAGCTACCTTTACTAAAATAGAAAACGTTTTACTATGATTGAGTCTCACAGTAGTTTGTTTAATATAGCTATGTACATTACCTGTACCGTAACCCACGACAAGAACGGCATGATTATGCCACTTTGGATTGCAGTTCGTTGGTGATATCACTCCGCTATAATAGTCTGGGATGTCCATTAACGGATCCGCATTCAGGACTGAAATTTTTTTTGATGCCTTAAGCACTAGTCCCACCGCCGGTGAGTAGCGAGAAGCAAATGTTTTTTGGGTAACTATCAACGTTTCTAAATTCTTTTACTCGAATTTCATTTAACCGAAAATGGTTCACCGAACTTTTAAAATCCGTATGTTCGTACGTTCGTCCGTACGTTCGTTCGTATCCGTATGTTTCCTATAACTTTACTACCCCACAGATTCATTTAACCACAATGTTATTTGCCAACTAATTCGAAATCCCGAATATTAATCCAGTTTTTCTTATTTGACAAACCAATCACACTGCAACGAAGTTTTATGATAACCTAAATACAGTAAATAGGCTAGGTTAGGTTAGAGTGGCGTCAAGGCGCGTAGCGCCTAAATAAGGTGGAATAGGAGCTCCGCGAAGCGTTAACCCGTTTGTATTTCAAATCAAATAAGCGTGTTTTGTACAAATATTACGCATATAGTACTTACAGTAAAATATTTACAAAGCAAAGATGTTGCGGATAATGATTTTGCGGAATTTCATACTGTTGGATTTTGAATCGTTCGTCAAATAAAAAAAAGCACTTCAAAACATTTGGCAAAAGAAAATATGGTAAATAACACTTTGGACAAATAGTAATTTGGAAAATGAAAAAAAGGCATTTCATTTTCGGGATTTTAATATTCGGAAATAAGTTTTTCGAGGGTGTGATAGGTAACCTGGTTTTTGGCATGAAGATTTTGTCAGCGACAAGAGCGACCGAATTTTCACAGTTACCAAAAAACACTCGCTTCTCGCGACTCGCCGGCGGTGGGACTAGTGCCTTATGATAAACGATGCCTCATCGAAATACAATCACTAAAATTAACCAATTATTAATGACTAGCTTATATGCGCTGCGGCTTTGCCTCCGTGAAATATTTCAAAATGGGCTAGTTCCCTATCCCGTGTGAATTTCGAAAATTCCCTTCTTAGTGCACCTCTAGGATACTCAAGGTACATGTTTGCTAAATTTCAAATCTCCAGTGGTTTAGGCTCTCCGTTGTCTGTCAGTCAGTCAGTCAGTCACGGTACTGTTTTATGGGTACGTAAATTTAAAATAAAATAAAATTGGCTACAATGACCATGGTGCTTAAGGTTCCTGTTCGGAGTAGTTCAAAACCCGTTAGAGGCAGGCACTAGAAGTATGGCGAGTCAGGGAGCTAATTCGTATATTCATTGACTCAGCGAGAGCGAAGCGTCTCCGTCTCAGTTTGTGCAATAATGCTTCTTTCTGTTCGGCTATTTTTTCTCCTCTATAGATAGTACTTCTCAACCAATTCTCCAAAAATGTTGTAAGCAGGTTCGATAACCGACCTAGCGAACGCGAAGCTCAAGCGAAGCCTCTCCGTTTCAGCCTGCCCCCCTACTACGAAGTGCAAAATTCGAACTTCGTATCGTGCCGTCCCGCTCACGCTAATATTATTTAATACGAGGGTGAGCGGGACGATACGATACGAACTTCGAATTTTGCACTTAGTAGTCTTCGTAGCTGGGAAAAAAAAATATCGTATGTCCGGATGGCTATCCGGCTGTTAGTTCTCCTCTACAGGTTGCATTTCTCAACAGATTATCGTGAACATTTGTGAGCAGGTTCGATAATAGTGAAATAAACAGATCACTCACTCATGTCAGTCGAGTATAGTCCTCTGGGAGCACACGCTACGCCGGTGGCGAGACGTAAACTGCGCGCCGCGGCTCCGCTCGCTTATTTCGTTGTGATCGTTTATTTCGTTATAATTGAAAATCACGGTAGTTTCATGTTATAGATTCGATAATTATATTTTATTAATGTTTAATTTGATTGAGTTCCTTACCTACGGACAGCGGTCCATACTGTGCCACGGCTCCTTTCAGATCCTCCTCAGTCGGTGTGTCTATCTCGAATCCACCTAAGACTTTGACCACAACTCTGCTTGCATTGGTACGGCAATCGTCATTCCTTGCTTTATAAACATAATTTTTGTCGAGCTCAACACCTGGTTGTTTGGCCAGTTCACTGAATGAAAATTAAATTAAGTGCGAATCATATTAAGGTTCTCGTCTTGGTAACATTTTACATGATTTTTTTTTTTTTGGTGGGATTATTAATTTTATCTATAGCTAAATTGAGAATAATACTTTTTGATATAAGTGCGGAAAGTTTGTCATTATGCACGAGTCCTCACGGCTCGGGCCTAGACACCCCTAGGCCCGAGCCGTTCGAGGTTCGAGACTCAGGACGAGTGAAAATGACACTTCCGCACGTGTACCAAACGACGTTTTTTAATACATTTGCGAGAAAATTGCAATAAACCCAAAAGTGGTGAGCCGGCGGGGGCTGCCTTGTCGTGGAGGAGTAGGAAGGTGTAGGCGCCCCGGAGCCGCCGGCGCCTTGGAAAAGTAAAAAGCACTAGTACGAAAAATACAACTTTCCGCATGATACATAGCTACAAAAGATACCACTTTTTGAGCAACTGTATATTAAAAATGTTTTGACATGTCAAAGTGTTTATGACCTATAAGATTGATTTTTGCTTAATCCGTGAAAAAACTTTTTTCGCTATACCCATACACACATATTACAAGTACTCTAATATGGTTTCAGAAGCCGAAGGCATAACAAACCTGTCACGAACCACTGTTTTATTTGTTGTCTAATTCACTAACTTTATTATCAACCAAACAACATTTAGCACTAAACCTCTAGTCTAGGTGATCCACCAATAGGAGCAATCGGTACTTTACATTTTAAAGCGAAATACGCATTGACTTCGTATGCAAGACGTCTTTGTATGTGTGCGTGAGTAGTTCAGCTACCACTACAATGAGGTTTTATATCCAAATAAACGTATGTCGAGAATTAAAATATATCTGAATTATAGTTGAATACAATATCAATATCATGATATTATCGGTAAGAATATGCACATTATCATACATAAAAAAATTGATACGGCAAAATTAGAACGTCAACGCCATCTATGGGCGCTTAGGTGCCTAGCTAACCACGACGAACTACCTTACATAATAAACAAACATTTATAGAGCTGACGTTTCGTATCGATTGCTTTTTTTTTATTAAGGCATATTTTAAAATTGTCTTGGTTTTTGAAAATGAAAATTGATCGTCGTAATGCTTGTTATACCTGTGGTTTCTGAACGCATGTAGAGATCTTATGAATATTATAATCATTTTAATACCAACATATTTTAAGTGTTTACTAGACACACCAAAGTATAAAAAATATTTTTAATTGCAGTTGATATCAACTTATTTATGATTCCGGTGCTACGAGTATTATGAGACAGATACAAACACAATAATATAAAATCACTTAGCATCGCATGAACAAACGCATATGGGTAAATTCATCATACAAATTTCTGTCCCGACTGGGGATCGAACCCGGGACCTTGAACTTCGTAGTCAAGTTCTCTAACCACTGAGCTATCCGGTCGTCATAAAAATATGCTTACTCCATGACACTGACAAGATTAATAGCACCGTAGCATTTATAATCCAAGGTATCACAATCAAGAGCCTGCTGCACTGACAGATTAAATAGTTGCTTATGTTTCTGCGCATGTTGTCCTTCAATGTTGCCTGCAATAAGTCAAACAGTATAATTGCAATCATCATCATCATCATCATCACCAGCCTTTTTTACGTCCCACTGCTGGGCACAGGCCTCCTCTCAGAATGAGAGGGCTTGGGCTATAGTTCCCACGCGGGCCCAGTGCGGATTGGCAACTTCACACACATCATTGAATTGCTTCGCAGAACTCAGAATAAAATGCCCCTTGCTATATAGATAGAAAAGCAGACGGACTATTATTAAACAAAACATACATACATACATACAGTCATGCCTGTCTCCCGGAGGGGTAGGCAGAGACCACGGACTTCCACTTATATTATATTAAAAACAAAACAACTAGATAAATCTCTCCGGTGTTTTGTAAAAGAGATCTGAAATGTGAAGCTAACAGCGACAGTTCATACAAAAAATGACCTAAATATTTGTAGGAATCACATCATGGTAGGTATACCGTTCAGAGTACGACTAAACTGAGTTTGACCATGACAGATGAAACAAACAACATACGCCATAAAACTGATGGTTTCAGAGGATTATTTTATTGGAGTATACACATTTGTGACCTTGACTGTATATTGTCATCGCGTCGTTGTAAAAATAAAAGCCTTAAAGTTTTCTTACCTACGCCTGCAAAAGCGTAGCAGGATCCACAATTTCTTTGATTCCTTGCAGGCGTTACCAAGCCCTGGGTCCTGTAATCTAAACTGTCCGGAGCGTCGTCTATCCATTTTTTTTGTACCTTAACCTTCACAGTTTCATTTGACCGTTCAGCAAAGCGTTGTATGCCCAAACGACGTTTTTTAAAATCTTCATACGATATATCAGAGAATTCATTGACATCGTAAATTATGTCATGAATCTCGTTAAGTTTATTTATATTCACCAAGTGCTCTTTGAATATTTCGAAGCGTGCTTTGGCTTCTTCTGGGGTTTCATATTGTTTTTCGTATTTCTTGATGAAATTCAAGAAATGCTGTTCGGCGTTGTCCAAGTCGTAGTACGGTTTGTCTAGCGCCGGCAAAGTCAGGACATTGCTGATAAGAAGAAATAGCGAAATCACACAAAACGTGCTTAGCTGATGATGAATGTTTCGTGAACTACGGAACTTTGATATGGTGTACGATTGCCCGGCTCCTTTTATACGAATTCAAAACGTGCCGACTATTAAAAGAGGTATTTGAAAAATTATTATGTTCATAATCAAAATTATGTAAAAAATTTGGGCAGTTTTGTATAGCATTTCACTATTGCACTGTTTATCAGGGTAGTAATGTTGTACGAAAATCCATTATTATGCTTACTCCGTTTTAGATTTTTAGAGTCCCGTAGCCAAACGGCAAAAACGGAACCGTTATAGTTTCGTCATGTCTGTCTGTCTGTCTGTCTGTCTGTCCGCGGCTTAGCTAAGAGACTATTATACTAGAACTGTAATTTAGCATAGATATACGTATTATTCAGACAGACAGTGACAGCTGTCACCTGACATTGTGGGATGCGTTTTAATACATAGCTATAACACTCAATACTTGCCCTGCATGTCTCAAGAACACAGTAAAAAAGTGTATAATTAAGTCAACATAAAGATAGAGTCGTTACTCTACATTCCAGTATTTATTAACATTCCTTACATTCCAACTAATAAATGCGCTATACATTCCAAATATTATCATTTAGGACATTATAAAAAAATAAAATAAAATTAATACATAAGACATTAATTCAATTTTTATTTATACGGCAAGGAAGGCTAACGAGCAAGTGGGTCAACTGATGGTAAGTGATCACCACTGCCCATATATGAAGTAGTAATAGATGAAGTTTAATTCAATCAGGATTTATTTTTAAGCTTGTTTTGTTTATTCTTCAGAGAGTTATTATAATTATAGTCCGAACCCTAATAAAAATCATATATTACAAATACTAGCGATTTGCTCCGTTTTCTCCACTATTTATTTGAATAAACCTTCCGAAAAATATTTTGTCTATTATGACAATGAAAACCGCATCATATTTCTTTCTGCAGTTTATCGCATTGAGACAGACAAACAGAGGGTCGAGCACGACTTTACGAATCCTGCGTAACGTTACGGTTATCGTATCGAGATCGAGGAACCTCATACTAAGCGTTGTAAGGCCTGGTTGCTAAGTGTGCAGAGTCAGGGTAGTGAATAGGGGTAGACACGCTCTCTAGAGTGAAACTGTACTTGACTCTAACGTATACCAATGGTGTTTTGTTTGTTATGAGCTCTAGTTACCTAATGTTACCGGTGCCTCTTTATGTTTTATGGTCACGAACAGTCCCTGTGTGTGTGTGTATGTTTATGTGCGTGTGCGCGACATGTGCGTGCATCCGTGCTTGTGTGTGTGTGAAAGTCTATAAGTGCATTGGAAAAACAGCGTCTGTTTGCCAACAGACCTTTTGGTCTGTGTGGCACAGGCATAAGCTGAGGCGCCTACCATTTCAATAGTTAGTAGTGTTTTTAATGTTACTGTACACTAGCTTAAGCTGGATACCTACAAGCTATTGAATAAATGTCTTTTATTATTTATTATTATTATTATTACTAAATTTTACTTCCAAATACGCTCACGGGCGGGCGCTGTTCCAAACGTCATACAAACTCGACAACGTTTACTATTCGATTTTACGTTACGCAGCATTCGTAGTCGTGCTCGACCCTCAGATGCGGTTTATTAAATGAAGAAATAGTGATCTTATAGTAATGCCATCGTGCCGGTAAGCACTGTGTTCCGGTGTGGAGAGTAACACAGCGGAGGAAATCACAGACACAGGTGGAATTTCATCTTAGCCCTCTAGGGAACTCTCCACACCGGATCACGATAGTGCAAGCACTGGCTTCTTAGCGGCAGGATTAGCGAGTAAGACGGTGGTAGCTATCCGAACGGACCACGCACAAGGTCCTACCACCCGCAATACATTAAATGCTAAAAATATTCACGCCATTTACACATTCCTTACGTTTAAACACGCCTAAAGGTTTAGTCAATAAAATCTGCTAACATTTTATCAGTGACCATTATAACGAAGATGACATCAATTTTACACGACTTCCCAAGGAAAAAAAGTGCATTGTTAATTAGGTCTTCAACATTAATGACATCTTACATAAGTATGATTCGTGCGTTTATGGTATATTCCTTAAGCTTGAAAATTCTCTGCGCACTCTGATTATCATTAAATACAATTGTGTCAAATTGCGTAATTACAATCTCTGCTAAGAAGTTTTTAATAAAGCTTATATCTTTGCATATGCCTCCGATTGCCAAATACTCCGCTTCAGTAGAATGTCTGTCATGTCATGTGTGAATGTCTGATCTAACTTATATACCTATCCCTTTATAATAATCATTATAACATTGCACTCTTTAAATAATTGAGCAGCCCTCTCTATCAAAAGTAATAGTGAGCCGCGTCTGTACCAACTTACTAACTGACAGTAAATTTGTTAAAAGCTGGAGAACAAAATAAACATAAATCTTCTTACCGCTTTATCCAATTCTATTTCACCCACACCCTCACATTAGAGTTGAGTGTCATTTGCAATTGTTATTTTATTTTTATTACAAAATATTTACAAATTAACAAATGAGCCCTTATTACTACAAATGTGTCGACGCGCCATTGTCGATGTACCATCCTTGGTCACGTGCCAAGAAAGCACGTGATTGATGTTGAAGTATATCCTGCCCGTCCTGACCTACGGTGCTCAAACGTGGTCTTTGACTGAGCACCAGAAATACAAACTGAAGGTTTGCCAACGAGCAATGGAGCGCAGTATGTTCGCTGTTAAGAGGATCGATCGAATCCGGAACACCACACTGCGCTCCAGAACTCGAATAGCCGATGTGGGAAAAAAGGCCGCCAAGCTTAAATGGGACTGGGCCGGAGATGTCTGATGGATGCACTCAGGCAGGTGGGCGCACTCAGCCACATGGTGGGTACCGAACGATAGTCAGCGGCGGCGAGGCAGGCCCAGGCGGAGATGGCGAGACGACCTAGACTCCGAATTAAAGTATTGGCCAGATGTGGCTCAGAATAGGGAGATGTGGAAGTCAAGGGGAGAGGCTTTGCCTAGCAGTGGGGCACAATTATAGACTATTAAAAAAAAGTGTTGTTCTCCTTGTTCCTCTTCTTACGTCGAAAACATTTTGCTGCGATGTGTCCGAGGCGCTTGCAATAGTTGCATGTAATTGGACGCGAGGAACCATTTCTCGAAACAAAAGCCGACCCGGATGCAGGAGTGCTTTCACCCAGTCCTCAGCAGCAATTTGCTTACTTTGACTCTTAATCGGACCAAGATTATTTTCAGCCACAGTTTTTAAAAACGTACCTGGCCAGAGAGAATTATTTTGAAAATTGTGCGAATACGATAAAATCAGCCGTTTAAATATAAGCACAAAATAAATGGGCAAATCAAATTTTTTTCTCCACTCGTTGCCACGGAGATGTCCCCTGGGTAACTCGTCTAAAATAAGATGTTCTAAGGCACCACTCCATCTAATATTAGGAGTTTTGACACTTATAATAATATGGCAATTACTTCATGATTCATCTCTAAAGTATCCAAATACTGTCTTTTGGGGGAGTTGGGCTTAGAAAATCATATCTTTGATGAGTTCATCAAAGATATACATACAGATACATACAGATAGATATACATTCCATAAAAAAATGTCCTAACGTTTTTTGAAATAGACAATCTTGGCTATTTCAGTTTTTTTAATACTTGCGAGTTAGCAACAACTATCATTATTTTGATATTATGTGCACAATTTTGTAATTATATTACATATGAACACCGATGTTTGCTTCTCAATATCCGAATACCTAGCTTTATACCGCTTCATTCTAAACGGTTTGCGAATGGTTTTTGAGCACGCTAAATGAAATGAACTTGAACCCAGCGGAAGTTGTACTCTTAATAATTTGAACTAAAACAATTGTAGAGACCAGTTTTAATTCACTGCTATCCTACATAGGTTGTCGTATCGCGAGAAGTGGGAGGAGTAGCCAATTCATAAATGGCTATTGTAAAAAAAAACCGAAAGTGTTACACATTTCGCGTATATTGTCAATAAAATCATTTCTGAAAAAAGTCACATGCTTAAAACAAATCTAAACGCAACGTCTCTCATATTAATCAATAAAACAGTAGTACATAATATAGGACATTTGATAGGAATAGGACACGGCGATAGAGGAAAAGAGTGAAAGGGGAAGGCCAAATTAAATAGAAGACAGCCGTCGTGTCGTTACAGATAGATGGTAAAAGAACTCGTATCAGGGCACTGCATCGACAAGAGCAGATACCTAACGTCGGCAAGAGAAATTTTGCAAGGTCTCTTGGCGATATAGGAAACAGGATGTAGCAAAGAGAAAATAAAGCATCGACTTTCGAAGCACGAGCACCTCAGGCCGTAAGTGGTGGCCCGCGTCACCCACGCCTGCGTCGTCTGTGAAGTGATGTTTATTCGACCGTCGCGCATGCGGTGAATCGGGAACCAAAACCGCAGTATCCCTTTCCTCTTTCTAACAAGAAGAACCCTCTATCCCCCCAACTGCTACTCCAGGAGTTCCTGACGATCCAGTAAGGTTTGCCGCCCTCCTTTTCTTCTGTAAACGAGATCTACAATCAGTTTTTTGCATAAACTTAAAATTTTGACGCAAGTTTTTTTTTTGCTGACGATAGTGAATAATGCAGTGTCGCCGGAGCTCCATTTATGTAACTGATTTAAAATCAATCTGACCAAATATTCACTTGATGGATTTGAGACGGACAACATCTTTAAATAAAAACTTGTTACAAAGAGAAATGTACAAGTGTTATCTAAAATTATTAAATCTGTTTAAGGTGAAATCTCGAAATTTGTGCCAGTTCATTGAAATCGTTGTTTAAGCACATTATTTATTCAGTCACAATAAGATTCCAAATAAGATAGGCGTAGACATGACTGATGTTTTGATTTTAGCTGTCTTTTACTATACAGAACATAATTTATTGAATCAGGCGTTACTTTGCGGAGGTCCATATTTATGAACTAAAAAACAATTACTTTGCTCACCCGCGACCACTAATGACAAATAGTTATATCTGTGCGGCAAATGTATGTTTCCATGCAACACCTCCACCTCCACTGCTACACGAATCAACACATGCCACACAGACCCAACTATCACCACCACCACTATACTAAACGCTGACGCGTTTCGGCACTCTCCACGAGGCCATTTACGAAGCACAACAACAACCGCTCAACATGCCACCACTTCCACTACTGACATATGTAAACCATGTACTCAACTTAGTTAATGACAAAACCAACGTACCCACTAATATTTTATAAATTCCAAACTACCCTTTTTATTTTTATTTTTAATCTACGCCAGGTACCCCGTTATTTTTAACCGAGTACGGTAAAAAGAGAAGTCATGTTCTCATTATTACTATGACACATTATTAAAATTAGAACCAAGTCGTAACAAAGGCGAAGAAACCAAATTAACTTGTTCATTAATAATAGACCCCATGTTGTTGTACCTAATAATTTCCAATTGTTCTAAAACCGATAGCCGCAAACCCTTATCACAATAATGTAAAATTTCGTACGTACCTGAGTCTAACAACGAATGATTCGTTTCTAATAAATGCTTGGCAAAGTTTGATTTCTCTGGATGATCATGCCTATATGACGAGACATGCTCTTTAAATCTAGTATCAAAGCTTCGACCGGTTTGTCCAATGTATACTTGACTACAGTCGCCACAAGTGAGTTTATATACGCCCGACCTGTTCCCTTTATCCACCTTTTCTTTGTTATTACAAAGTCTAGAACGTAAAGAATTAGTAGTCTTAAAGGCAACATTGATGTTATTTGATTTTAAAATATTATAAATCTTGTCAGACAACCGGCCAACATAAGTAATACTAGATCTAAATTTGTTAGTAGGCTGA